>JARHVA010005545.1:132500-135000 GCA_037957365.1 Torreya grandis | reverse complement strand
AATGGTCATGTGACCAAGCTTAGTCATTTATATGCAATTTTTAGTATTTTTCAGTCATTTAATGCTTATTGTCTACTAGTGTAATTACTCATACATGCGGTCACTAAGAAAGTCTTAATTAGACACATTTGTATTAATTGGGAAAATTAAGATTATTTATTAATTTGAATAACCATCATAGAGTTGTTAATTTAAACATAGAGTGTGGATTGGGTGCATTGATATTTAATAAGGCATTGTTCTTCTATTTATTATTTTTGTTTTGGATACATCTTTATATGACCAAAAATAAAGAAAGGAACCATTGTTGATGTGCAATAATTTAAGTTAATCTAGTTTGCCTTTTTTGTTGAATTGTAAGGTTTATTATATGTGAATGTTTTAGGTATGGAATTTTCTCATTGGCATTTTTATGTGAAGCAATTGATGAATAAAAAGTGTGTGAATATTAGTTAATTCTATATTGTGGGATTAGAATTCTTAGGTTTCAAATTATATAAGAATATTTCTGAGCCTATGTTGATTTATTTAGTGTCTTAGTTTTGTGATTATGCTTGGAAGCTTTTTATTTTGAGTGTTTTGGTTTTTTACTATGTTTTGTTCTTATCAAATCTCTCTATGTTTGTTGTTATTATCAAATCTCTCTATGTTTGCTCAGAAGCGGATGATGGCATGATTTTTAGATTCAAATTATATAAGAATATTTATGAGTCTATGTTGGTCTCTTTAGTATCTTACATTTTTAATTGTGTTTAGAAGCATTTGATAATTGATTTTGAGTGTTTTAGATTTTTTTGGATTTTTTTTATTCTTGTCGAATCTCTTTGTGTTTGTTCAAAAGTAGAAGATGGCATTCTTTTGCTAAAGCATTATAGGTGCTTGCTTATTTTGGGTTTTGTGGCTTTTTTACTTGTCAATATTATCATCAATTTCTTTGTGTGTAGTTTAAGGTGTTATTATAATTTTGGATGTGGTGTGGGTGTCATCTTCATTGGAGATCCTCATTAGGTTATCAAGTTGATTGAATAGATTTTAAGTAGTTTTAGGCTAATTTTTTTGTTATCTTGGTGGGCAATGTTTGGAATTGGTTGTATTTTTTATTTTTTGTGAACTTAAGGAGTGTTGTTTTCTTATACTAGAGACCTTTTACATATGTTATATTTCTCTAACTATAGTTATTCCTATGCTATTTTTTTGGTTCTAGTCTCTTTCTTAGACCTTGTGCTAGTTTGTTTTGGATCTATAAGTATATTAACATGTCTGACATGTAGATGAGCTTCTTTAGTTTATATTATTCTCTTAGAATAGGTGATGTATTTTTCATGGACATGAGGAATGTTATTTTAGGTTTTTGAGTTTTATGTGTGGTTTGTTATGAGTTAGCTGAGATCTTGGGTAGTGATCCGTTCAATCATGTATTAGTCAATGCAATGCCTTTTCATTGGCAAGTGTTCTCCTAAGTCATGACATATCTAGTAGATGAAAGGGACTCTCCAATATGGAAAGTTGAAATGTGTCCTATCTTCATTTGATATAGGCTTATTGAGTCTTAACATCTTTGCCAAGTTGGGAGAGCTAGTCATATTGATAATTGGTGATGTGGTGCCTTTTCATTTGATCAAGTTTTTCCTAGCTATGTTATCTCTTTAGGCCTAGGAAATTGGTCACATTTATAAATGGTTATGTGGTGTCTCTTTATTAGGTTGAACTCTCCATGACTATGAAATATATGATAGGTTCAAGGAACTCATGATAGTGATAATTATCGATTTAGGACCTCTTTATTTGGTTGGGATCTCCCAAACCCAAAGTTTTCTAGGAGGTCTGGGGGTGGAGACATTGAGAACTTTCCACCTACTACCTTTTCATTTATCTAGGCTTTCCTAGGTCCTAACATATTTGACATGTGTAGGTGAATGGTAGCACTAACAACTAGTAACTCGATGCCTTTTCATTAGACTGGACTTTCTTGGCATTTGATCTTTGAGATGGGTCTCAGGAATAGATATATATATTTTAGTACCTATGTAAAAGGAAAAAAAAGAAACATTGTGAAATAATCCACAATAATAATTTATGGCATGTAAGAGTATTGGTCAAAATAATTGCTCATATGTGTGGTCACTGTCAAAGTTTTACTCAAACACATTTGTATTAACTCAAAAATTAATAGTATGTATTAATTTGAAATTTTGTCATAGGGGTGTTTATCTAAACATGGGGAGGCTGGGGAAGTTGATATTTAATAAGGAATTATTCTTCTAGTTATTTTTTGTGTGTTGGTTATGGATTTATATAGAAAAAAAGGGGGACCACTATCAATATGAAATAACATGGGATAATATAGACTACCTTTTTTAATTTGCAAGGTTTATGTGATTTTTTGTGTGGTCAAGATTTGGGTTGAAAAGTATGTGATGTCATTGTTTCAAGTATAACATTTTCTTGTTGACATTTTATTTTGATGTAATTGATGGAAAAAAATGAAAAAATGTGTATG
>JARHVA010005545.1:122500-130000 GCA_037957365.1 Torreya grandis | reverse complement strand
GTTGTGGTTAAAGCTTAATTGATGTTATTAGTTTATTAACTGAACATGAATTTGATAATCTTGCTCTTCATCAATATATGGCACAATATTTTTCAAATGCTATTTTAATTCCAAATAGATTTGCAATGACGTCTTTAGGTCTTCATGATCATGAACTTCAAAAAAAAGAGCATGGAAATTTTTTTAACTAAAAATGTATGTTGTAAATATTAGAATACCATATCAAGAACGCAAACTTAAAGGTAATGAATTTTATTCTTCATGGCTTTTAAAATTTGTACATAGAGATATTTGATTATAGTCAGCACAAACTAAGAATATTATTAAAATATTTTCCAATTGTTTTGTTATAGGTAAAACATATAACATTATTTTTTTTGAGTTAGATAAATTTCATATTCATTACGAACCGTTGCAAATAATTTACATGTATTATATTACATATGCATTGCGAGTAGATATTTTGATAGGTTGTTGGATATCAATAGATTAAAGGGTTTAAAAATAAGAAGGGGTATTTTTGGATTTCCAAATAATGTGGAGGTGAACCTTATATTAGAAGCATTTAAAATGATAAATAGGCATCATGCTTACTTTTGATATTTAAAACAAGTAGTGCATGACTAAAGAAACAAAAATAATGTAACAAAAAAATATAATTTAAACACTAGAGAACAAAAATATTGAATAGGGATAGAAAATCATTGGAGTCAATGAAATCAATGACATGTCACAAAAATCAATATTTGAAAAGCGTACATCATGATCAGAAAAGTATCTGGGTAATAAACAACTGTCTGAAATTGATTTAAAAAAATGCCAATTCATTCTTTTGTAGTTTGTAAACAATTAAATTTCAAAAAGGATAGCATTCTGGTTAACATTGATGTTGTGAAAGCATTTGATTGTGATTTTTCATATTGAACATTAAAAAATTGATTTGGACAAGAAAATATGAAATAAATGCAAGAGATCTCTTAAAAATGGAAAAGTGCCAACATTTTTTATTCTTTTCAATGTTAGGAGAAATGAAATTTCTTTTTTAAGAGATTAACACTTTATAAGAAATATTGGTTACTTTTCAAATTTCATTTGCATAGGTGTGATAACTTGGCTATAAACATTATTAATATGGACTAACAAGAATGATTATAAATGACCTGATGGACTTTGATTTGGTGCAAAAATAATTTCCTATAGAAATGAATGATAGATAAATAATTGATATAAAGATAAAATTCAAGATAAAATATAAAAATGCATATTTAACAAGAAATGTGAGGCCTTCATGCATGATGAAAGCATTGTCTAAACTTTGTCAAGTGCTAGTATTTAAGCAATAAAATATTACTATTGATAGGAGTTGGCAAAGTGGTTTTGAGGAAATAAGATAAAAAAACATTGATGAGATTGAGCTTGTTGAGAATAAGACATCTAATGCTTGCAAAAATAAATATGAGCCTATCAATGTATCTTTAGTGCATGTTTTCATAGACATGTAGTTGATACATGATTTCTAGGAATAGATCATTAAAATTTCTCCATCATAAAGACTCAAACCATTAGGTATATTTTAAGACAAATTCTTGAAAGAGATGAGCTTACCAACTCTAGTATATGGTTTTATTTACCTTCATGATATAATAGATAGAGTGTCCTATATAAAAATATCATAGTATGAGATTTTTCATAAGGAAAATGACATTATAACACACAATTAACATTTTTAAAAAATCTATCAAAATCATTATATATTAAGTGTCATCTTAGACCTAGGTATGCATATGCAAAGGGGGATTGGAAGACACAAAATATTTTTCCAAAGATGTTTGAAACATAACCAACATATAAAAATATTAAAATTTCCATAGCTTATAGAGCTTTCAAAATCATTCAAACATCACCTAACTATTTTGAAAATTCAAGAAGAAATAGTTTTACAATGATTTAGTAAATGGGATAGCTAATATTTTTTACAACTATAAAAAGTGTTGAACATTGTTGGGATCCTTTGTGCCATGCATGGTAAAAAATGGCTCTAGTGTCAAAAAATAAACACATATAAAAAATTGAATAAGATAATACTGATATGATGATAAGAAAAAATATTATTCCTTGTAGTCACTAATCTAACCATATATCTAATGTGTTCAAAAAGATGATGCAAGATGATGAATTATTTGGAAAGGTTTTGGACTTCTTTTTAATGACATAGTTTCAAAATAAATGAAATGAGCATTTAATTTCATGCTGTAGGTACATGATGCACCCATATATGGAGATTAATGTAATACTAAAATTAATGATTTTATGGACAAATACATATCTTTTGATTTGACATTGCTTAATATTAATTTGACTAAAATGAAAACACATAATCATATAAGCACATGCAAAAATCATAGAAATTCACATTGTAAATTCAATTTTCCATGGCCTCCAATTTTAAAAACAAGAATATTAGAGCCATTAGATGAAACCAACGAGATATACAAAGAAAATGCCACAAGATTTTCTGCTCGGCTTGAGAAAAAGAAATATAGAAAAGACACAATATTTCATATGTTTTTACAAGAGGCATAATTGTTTAAAATAGAATACATACATTCATTGTGATGTTATAATTCACAATTCGTTATAATGCTAAAAAAACATCCATCTGATTCTTGGGTGAATGTATTTAGAAAAAACTTTTAGCTTTATGGTATGCTAACATATATACACACTTCATTCTTGATGCTTATGCTATTGTAACATATTATTTCTCCTATATAAATTTTTTTTATTATACACTAAAAAATGCATTTCATAAAGTGTGTGTTAAAACTATTCCTAGAAATGACAACAAATTACAAACTATAAGAAAACTAGGGAATTCACTCTTATAACATCAACATATGTCTAGTCAGAAGGTTGTTTATATTGTATTATTGTTACTTTAACATCATAGTTCAAGGAAAATAGTTTTCATAAATGCATTTATAGAGGCAAAAATAAATTACATTTTGAAAATTCCAAAACTATTGGCACAAGAACAAGACACTTCAGAAGATGTAATATGTACTTCTATAGTAAATATATTATGAGTCCAAAGTAGTTAAAACATGTATGTTTAGCTGAATTTTTGCCATATTAACTAGGTAAAACCATAAATAATAAGAAATGAAAAAAAGCAAGAATTATATGACATGTCAGGTACAATATCCATGTTGATCCTAAAAATTATTGTAGTGAAAAGATGATGTTATTCATTCCTCATTGTGATTATTTAAACACGCTAAAGAAAAACATCAACATGTGGACTGATGCATTCCTTCCTCATAAAAAACAAGTAACAAGGAATGAAAGCATGTTTACCACAAAACCATTAAAAAAATGGGGTGACATTGACATTGTTGAAGGTAATATGAAAATTGATTCTGATTTGCTATTTACTATTGCTAAGGATAAAAAGAGTGATCAGATCAAGAATAATTTTCATGCATATGACATAGCCTCTAATTTACATTTCATGAAATATCATCAACCAGTTGACACTTGTCCTTTAAAAATGTTTTAGATAGCCAAACATCCATTTTTTATTATCAAATAATAATACCTAGACTTGCACAAGTAGCTGAATAGATAGCAATAAGCGATTGTGAAGGACATTACAATCAAAAAAATGTTAGAACCAGATAATCTAATCTATTTTTTCTTAATAGGGGGAGAAAGAATAGGAAAAAAATTTACCACGACATTAATATGTGAAAATTTTACACTTATCTATAATAAATAACTTGAAAGTGATCCTTTGAAAATCAAAGACCTAGTTATTACATACACGAGCAAAGTGGCATACAATGCAAACAACCTGACTGCACATTCTATTTTTTAATTTTCATATACATCTATGTAAATTTTGTCATTGGATTCAAATACTATAGACACATTGATCAAATACTATCAACAATTATGAGTATTTTGTATTGATGAAATATCTTTATTGGAAATTTGAATGCTTTGTAATATTGACAAAAGAATTTTACAGATAATACATATACCGACAAAGGTATTTATAAATATTGATGTTATATTTATCAAGGAGTTTTACCAAAAAAATCTTATTTGAGATAGATGGGTTTTTCAAGAGTGGATATTGAATGGAAAAACAACTCCATATACTTTTTGGCTTGACAATGTAAAGTGTTTTCATCTTTGACAAGTTTTCACCAAAGTGATATTCAATTTGTTTCCATCCTGAACCAGATCAAAACTTGTTAGCAAACAATGTCAGATATTGAATACATGAATAATCTATGCTATATATCTCCTCCTTATGATCCAACATTTCCATTCTTATTTCACAATAATGATGATGTTAAGAAAAATAACACAAAAATGCTTATGCTTGTCAATGAATAGACGTATGCATTGAATGTTATTGACAAAAAATGAATTTATCTGATGAAATTATTATAAATAATGAAATTAATTTCTTTCCTGATACAATTATTTTGAAACCAAACATATTGGTGTAATTGATTGGTGGAAACTATGATATACAATATAGATTGGTGAATGGTGCTAATGAAATTGTCAAGCATTATGCACATTGATAAGTATACATAGTTTGGATAGAATTTAATGACATTAACATTCAAACATTACAATGAAAAAAATATATATCTTTTACAATAACTATATTTCCAAAAACTATACTCTAATAACAATAATATTGACAAATATTTATATTAAAAAACTATGGCCATGGTGCGAGAGCAGTTTCTAGTATAAATAACATGTGTTTGAATAATAAATAGATCATAAGGACTCAAAATAGAAGCATTAACATTAGATCATGTTGGTGTCAAGTAGCATGGACTTTTCTATACCACACTTTTGTGAGTAAAGAACATTAAATCATTTCATCTTGTGAATAAATTAGAACCTAGTAATTTTATTGTGTGAAATTGAGTAAATGTTGAGATACAAAGATTGGAAACTTATACAGAGTGGCTATCATGTTTTGTAAATGTTTCTAAAACATGTGATAGCCTTACTATTTCATCGATGAATACATGAAGTTTGTAACTGAACTTAGAGTTTATAACGCATGACTGTGAGCTTATAGATGCAATAATTTTATGTTTCTAGGAAACAAGAACTATGCATGTACAAAAGTAGTTTAGTTCTTACATAAAAATTTGTTTTTTGACTATCAATGAATGTGTATGGAATAATGTCATGATTTAGAGAAAATGTTGTATTCATGAATAACAAAGTGTTTGATAATGCCAAACATGGAGACTATGACCCATGGTATATCATATTTAGATACATTGATATAGATAGTAAATATTTACTTGGTACTAAATATACCAATAGATTATCTATTGGTATTTATATAGGTACTAGATTGGCACCTGGAACAAAAATCATAGTTGTTAGTGATTTCAATATTGATATGCTTTAGGAAACAATATCTAGACAATATCTTTTAAAAATAATGCATAGGCATGGCTTTTATTTGATATCAAATATGCAAACAATAAATTTAGGCACTTTAATAAATCACTATTGGATAAATATGAATATTCAAACTACTAAATTCAATGTTTGTGATGCATATTGGGTAAAACATCATGCATGTTTCCTTTTGACTTTTTCTTTGACAAAATAATAACAATGACTTTGAAATTTTGAAAAAAATGTGTTATTTATTCTATGCAATGTCATTTGCACATGCCAAGTATATCTAAAAAATGAAATTTGTCACTCTCAATAATTAATGAAAATTCAAAGCAATAAAAGCAAAAGAAAAGGAATAAACATCTAAATAGATTTTAAAAATAAGTGATGTGCACCATCTACATTGTGCATAGACCAATTATCTTTGAATTTGTACACAATCTTCAACTGTTGATGTGGTCCAAGAAACATGAACATAAAAATTGGATATAGAGGCAAATATGTGTATTTGTTTGATAAACATAAACTACAAGATAAAAACATGCTATAATATAAATAATTTGTTTTTGAACATGATAAGTTATTTTTTTTACATGCTCATGGTTTTTTTGGTTATTTTTTGGTTAGCAATGTCACATTTAGAAGATCTAGGAGATTTTGTCATGATAAATATATGAAACTATACATGTGAATAGATAAATACATAGAGCAATAGAAAAAACACATCACTTATAATATGCTCTCTTTTTTTCTCATCTTTTAGTCCAAAAGATACTTTTGAAAGTTTAAAATAAATATGTCTAAGAATGTAGATATGGATCCATCCAAATGCATTGAGAAAGAACTACAAACAAGAGAAATGAGACCAACAAAATGGTGATATTTTATTTCTTAGCTATGATAAATTGATTATTTTTGCTTGGTGATAATTTGTTTTTTATTTATTTTTTTCTCTTTAACAATTACAAAATCTAGGATGCTAATGTTATTGGATTGTACTTAACAGAAAACTAGATATGTGAATAGGGGAAAATGTCAACCAATATATGGTGACAAACTGAATAAATATTGAGCAATGCAAGGAATCAGAACAACAAAGTGTGTATCTATAAATAGATTCAATGTATTAGAGACTATAAAAACTATAAAATTGCCTTTGCACAACTTATTTTCGAGCTATGTTATTCATAGTAAGTAGTCTGTTATTTCATTTACATGGAGCTTGTGATTTGGTTTTATTTTTTTATATTGAAACAAATAAAATATCATTATACAATAATATAAAATATTTGTATTCATGGTTTTGATTTCAAAACTATTGTTTTAGTGTAAATATAGGGAAGATGATACCAGTGTTAATCATTGATCTCTCAATTAAAAAGTGGCAATGTTTTTGAAGGTGATGTGTTGGTTGTCTATGGTCCTGGTTTCATCAAGAATCCAAATTCATTGTCAAAGGCAGAAATAGTGCATGAAGATCTTATCAACAAATTTGGTTAATTAACAATAACTGTAAATATCAATAAAAATTTGATTGATAATTTATTTCCCCATCTTTTGGCTAGCAATAGTATGCACATTATAAACTTCATGATAAAAAAAATATAATTCATTATGAAATAGGGGATGCTAAGTGTTGTATTGTCTTGAACATGAAATCAACTATGGAAAACATTAAATTTGTGTGTAAAGAGCGTAAACTCACTCTAGATATCACCATACATGATCTTGTGAAATTAGATAATGCATATGCAATGGGTTCATTGGTTGTTATGATAGTCAGGTATCAAAAATGTTACAACCAATATGATCTTTGTTTGAAAGATGGTGACATCCAAGAAGATATGGAAACTGTAAATGCTAATGTTAGAAGATTATAGCTCTTATTTTTTCATTTTTTAAAATATAATTCACTTTGATTTAACATAAACCTATCCACCTTTTTTCCAAAGCATTGACATTAAATAGTTAATTTACAGCTTACCATAAATGATAATTACAAATATGTATATTCTCATATTTAGGAAATATTGTCAATAACAAACATAC
>JARHVA010005545.1:87500-117500 GCA_037957365.1 Torreya grandis | reverse complement strand
TTTTTCTACATTTTGATTAATACTACAGACCAATGCTCTTTCTAAATTGAATAATCTACTAGTACATAGGCATAGAGGATTGCACTAAGATAGATGATTGTATAGCATAGAGGTATTGGATATAGAATTATAGATGTTAGAAGACACAC
The DNA here is from genome assembly GCA_037957365.1 of Torreya grandis. Taxonomy (NCBI): domain Eukaryota; kingdom Viridiplantae; phylum Streptophyta; class Pinopsida; order Cupressales; family Taxaceae; genus Torreya; species Torreya grandis. The sequence continues at coordinate 117,351 of JARHVA010005545.1, read as the reverse complement.
TAAGCCATTACATAAAAGGATGGTTGATCCATGGAGAATGTAGATGTGATTCAACATAGATCAATCCAAAACTAAGATCGATTCAATGTAATCACAAAAGTTTCAATATCTAATTCGTTGGAAGACATAGAATATCAATGACAGGATTTAGGAGTCTGAAACTCAATCATAGAACTACCTAAACATGAAATAACATGAATATTATAAAGACTCTCATTTTTAATGCAATCTAATCCTTCACAAATTTAACAAACCATTTTTCTGATCTGATTCCACTATTAGGATCGATTAGAGTTTACCAAAGATTCATTTCATACATAGAAAGTTTAATAGAATCCATAGGCCAAATATTTAATCACACTAGAATATTATTCCACACTCTTATCATTTTCATATGAACACATTCCAACAAATATATAGGATGATATTTTCTATAATTAGGGATTTTGAGATCCCTATAAAATCTCTCCTAAAAAACCTCTAAATCTCCTAAATATTAATCATGATATATTATTTACTATTAACAATATATTCGATCAAGACAATAACAAATTATACCTATTAGTAAATTATCACTCATGTAATAATTTACATTACAATAATAATGTTACTAGATATTTATCTATAACATTTTGAATGTTTCATTCTTGTTCCTGTATACTCCCTATATAACTATGGACTTGTGCATGCTAAATTTTTGTAGTTAAAAGAAAAAGATTATGAATAATCTAAAGCATACATTGAACATAAATAATCATGATAAGATTTTTTTTTTCATTTTTTATTTAGGTGAAGCTAACTTTTTTATAATGATTATGTCTTTTTAGCTTGACTATGATTGTGTCATGTGACTCGCTTCTATGAGTATTATCTTAACATTGTATTTCTATTCATCAAAAGTATCCAAAAAAAAATTGTTTTGATCCTTGATTCCCATTTATTTATGATTTTATAAACTTGGTTCATTTATTTGAACATTGTTTGATAGGTATGATATAACTTTCAAATATTTCTAAGAATGTCTATCATGGTTTGGCTGAATTTATGGCATTATTTAAATGTTTTTAAATTTGACATATGGACCAAGAACTTGTCATTCATAGGAAAGTGATTTTTTGTCATTCTATAAATGTTTTGTGTTTTGATCTAGCATTGCATTTACCATAATTTGTGTAATAATTTTAGGTAAGTGAAGTGAAAATTCTAACTCTAGTTTGGTGGTTGTGATTTCTTGCTTTATGTTTAATTTCTTTTACTAGTTTGTATTTTTCAAAGCTAGTAACCTCAAGGAAGGTCCTTTATTTTGGCATATGGTTATATCACATCATTGATGGCATGCTTAAAATATGTAAAATCCCTATACATATGGGCTTATTTAAAATAAGTTAGGTATTTGTATTTAGATCATGGTTGGCATAGTTATTGGTGTACTACTATATTTATGAAGGAACTTGGGTGTTTAAATTTGTTTTCAAAAGGTTATATTGTATTTTTAGTACATAAATAAATGTTTGTGTTACTGATTATATCTATTTTTTATAGTAATTATTTGGTTGAACATCAAATTTATAATTTATGAGGGTATGGAAGAGAAATTATTTGAATTTCATTGTAATCATGCATAGATGCTAGAGTGCCTTGAATTGTCTGTTTGATTAATAATTTCTTCCAATAATTATATAACTCTATGTAGATATTAGAAAAATCAAATTATGTGATCATCAAATAAGTAGAGTGAATATTGGTGCTATTGTTATGTTTAAGATAATCTTACCATTCTTCTTAGAATTGGAATGGTTTCACAATTAAAATATGTAAGTTAATTATATGTTTCAATGTAGTACATAAGATTAAAGGTTATGATTCAGATTCATTATTAAATGAGTACATGGATGCATTTCAACTAAAATTTTAAGTACTTTAGACATTTATATTTATAATTAATTGCATTGATTCTAGTGTCAATAAATAAAAAATATGCATATCTAGTTTTGGCTTATAATTTTTTTTGCATATCATTGGAACATGTATAACATTAAGACAATGATATGAATAAAAGATATCTAAATGGTAAAACCTATATAGCATTATTTTAAATAGGATTCCTTGGCATTATTTGTTAAAATTAAAATATAGTAAAGTTATAATAATATTGAGTGATTTAATAAAAAATTAAACTAATATGTTTAATTGAAGCTATTTTTCTATATATGTGCCACAACATTACCTTTGTAGACTAAATTTAACTAAATTTCTATTTACATAAATTATATAGTGAAGAGAATCTAATAAAAACCAAAGTATGATTTTAATGTGAATTCTTACCAAACATTAACACAAACGCTTTGTTGTTGAAAACACATAAACACTATATGAAAACTTGTAGGTAAGTGCAGGAATAATTAGTACTTATCCAAAAACAGGAAAAAACTTACACAAAAAATACAATAGCTAATCACATCATAATCATGAAAAAAATATACTAGCAAAGTGTTAATTTGATCAATCATAGCATTATTATTAATGTAAACATGCAAATGAAATAAAATCAAACACATAAAAGAAGTTTTTACAAAAATAGAGCTTCTGTCTGTTAAAAATATTTAAAATTGCTACAATTATCACTCAAGATCGTCATTATCGACCAAAGTGTAGAGAGTTTTCAAGAGCACCTTCAACCATTTCTTTTTCCATCCCTAAAAATACAATATGGTTCTTCTATAAATATATAAGGATTTGGACTTACCTCCAAAAATCATAACGATCCCATCTTAGGCAAAAATGGCCACTCATTACAATTAAAACTGTATTCCAAAAAAATTGAATAAATTTGCAATAAATTAGTGGGAATCATCTCCAAACATGCAAAGGTCATTAAGAAAATCTAGCTCCTAACTATATTGAATAAGCATTCTCATATTTGAGTGTAGATGATACCATATTCAAGTACTTATTTAGATTGTCCGAGTTTATTGGAGGCTCAACTAATATCACCTCTACCTAGGTTACCAGTCCCTAAGAGACCTAAAAAATTGCATACATTGAGGCCTTGACTCCTAAAACTTGGTTGATTCTTATAGTGCATTGGGTTGACAAATCTAAAACCACCTAAACTTGTTCCTAATTTTCCTTAGTCATTTTCTCCCTCATAACCTGGTTGAATTGACATAGGTGGACAATGAATTTTCCTTGGTCTAGTAGATTAACATTTGGGTGGAACAATAGATAGATATTAACCTCCCAAAAGATTGTCAGTATCTTTTTATTTCCCTCTTCTAGTGGTTATGTGGAAGTGAGATCCAAGGATAACCACTCCTCCATCCCTACTCTCATGTTTATGACATAGGTTTGATATAGTACCAAATCTAAGGTGGGCATCAACCTCAACTATGGGAACATCCCCTTATTGATCATAACCTATAGCTTCTAAAACTTCTCATCAATCTCTATGATTTTCCCATGTAATATCTTATCCTCTATATAATTGAATTGGTATTAGTTGAAATCTCCAATCCGTTCCCCATTATAAAAAATATTAATAGGAGAGCATCCTTGACTTAAAAAATTAATTTGATTAGGAATTTTTTTAGTTAAGCCTCAAGAGTCCAGATTTATATATGCATGTCTTTGAGAAGCCTCTTGGACATGTCATGGGTAGCTTACATGAAAAATAGTGGGTCTTTGGATATCTTCTCTTCCCTAATATCAGTCCTCACCTTGGTAAGGGAAAATAGATCTTGATGGGTTTGCCATATCATTGGGTTCCCTTCTTGCACAAACCTTTGAGTCAATGTAATCTTCATGCTCTTGACATCTCTGTCAAAACTCCATTGCACATCCAGGCCACCCTAGACATCCATATATAGAGTATGTGATCTTAGCATCATCCCTTGAGTGTTTGGGGTTGTAGGAGGTATAACTAAAATGGTGGTCATAGGTGGACAATGAGGTGGAAGAGAGACATAAGAAGTGGAAGTAGTGAAAGAAGAAAGGAGTGAAGGTAGAGGAAACATAAGAGCAAAGGGAGGGAGAATGAAAGGAGAAGCCAATGGGAAAAATTGAGATCATCATTATTATTATGTCATGTTGACCTGTGGTGTGATTGGTCCTCGGAATAGATTGTGGAACAATATAGAGGAGATGGTCTAATTGAAAGTGAAGCTAATGGTGCTTGAGGTTTGGAAGAGAGGAGGTCAGGGAACTAGTCATTAGGCTCTTGCTACTAGAATTAGAGAAGCTTAAATATGGGTGGCCTTTTTTTTTGCCTCCTCTTTATATTTTCCACGGATGCTAGGATGAATGGTCTAGTTGTGATAGCTAAAGCTACAATATTTTGTGGTAGATGAGTTAAAACCATCAAAGGAATCATTGGGATGACTATAGTGGGAACCAAAATCATCTCTACTAGAGGAATTGGACTCTCAGAGGTTGTAGCTATACTTGTTATCAAAGGCATGCCCAAAAAAGGCACCAAGGAGACTCCAACCTATAGGATGGGTGGAGTAGAAGGGAAATTGAGAGTAGAAATGATCAAAAGAACCAAGGTCAAGAATATTTGAGCAAAAGTGAAAGAAAAAAGACTAAAAAATGGTAGAATTGAAGTGGAAGCAGTAGCCACATGAACAAAGAGTTAAAACATAGCAAGAGCAAGGGGAAAAAGGAAAATAAGAGGAGAAGGATGAGTGAGTTACTAACCATGACTATGTGCTTGTTGAGTGTCATTTTAGGGGTTCAAGATCAAACTAAAATTAGTATAAATCTTTGACACTTCAACACTATTGATTGAGAAAACTTCACTTATATGCCTAGCTCCTTGTAGTCCGATCTTATGGTTGCCAAGGTTTAGTGGAAGGCATTGCTAGAGTAGGCAAATTCAAAGTGACAAAAACATGTGAAGGAGGTATAGGTAGAGGTTAACCTTGATAAACCATGGCTATTGTTGGAAGTAGAGATTGAAGAATCAATACTATCAATGGAAGTGAGACTAGAGGAGAAAGCAAAGGAGATGAAGAGGTAGCTTCAAGAGGAGAAAAATAAATGACACCATTGAGGATCCTATGTGAGATCACCATAATGGCATATGGAGGAGGTGAAAATAGAGCTTGATAAATTATAACTAATGATGGAAGTGATACTTAAGGAACCAAGACTAATAGTGGAATTAGAACTTGAAAAATTGGGGCTACTACTAAAAATACAGCTTGAAAAGCAACTAGGAGAGGTGGAGGTGTATCTTGAGTAATAGAAGGTGGTATGATGCCATTTAATATTATCCATGAAATGATTAGAGAAGTTCAAATTGGATCCTCTATGGGTTGAGTAGGAGATGGAATGGTTTCCAAGGGACCTATTTAATCCTTTTCCTCTTTGTTCTTCCTCCTAGTCATTATCTATAATTGCACTTCCTAGTCATTGACAGCATTCAAGTAAATCTCATCATTAACCTTAGCTTGATGGTCATATTTTATGTTGATCATAGCTACATATGATGATAATTGAGCCTGAATCACCCCTTTAGGGTCCCATTACTGAAGCTTACATTTTTTTAGAGCTAAGGAGTCTCGACCTAACACCATATTTTATATTGAGGGAATGGTCTTATAAATGTGCCCCTAGATTATGATAGAGCGTGAAGGCCATGTATTTTTATGATAATTTACAAAGTGGACAAGGATACCATTCATCAGTTGATAGGTGATCTCTTACTCTCTTAGGTGCTCAAGAACATAATATAGAAAATGTATGGGTTTATGCAAGAAGCCCATGACTCATATTACTATCTCCTTTTTATATAGCCATTAGTCCCCTTTGGTTGTGATAGACTCTCATATTATGTTTGAAATCTAGGGCATCAGAGCTTCATTAATCACCTTGTACACCACCAGGTATAAATTCTCACACACATCTGAGACATATTGGTGGAAATAATCCATAAAGATTAAAGAACACCACATGGATAGTTTGAGCACTAGGAGTCCAAGCAAGAAAGACTGATGAATTGAATGGGAGTGTTCCATAGGTGGCATTGAACACATAACCCATCATATATAAATCACTCCCATTATGGGAATATATTATGGCCTAAACCAATTTTAAGTTTATCAATCCTCCAAGATCTATGATGTCATAGCGAGTCAAAATCATGAGAAGAAGGGGCACCCATAGCTGATGAATGTGTAGATAGTTTAACTCTCTAAATAATTAATTCAGAAGGATATTTCCTACTTGTTTATATTCTCAAAAAGTGCATATCAAGTAAGCTTTGATATTTTATTTTTTCACCCACTCGGAGTTTAGGTTCTCATCCCAATCTTGGAGAATAGTATATATCTAGTTATTACTCATCCAGGCTGATACTACTAGTGCATCATATGAAAATAAGAAGTTCAACAAGCAATAGTATGTCTTGAAGTAATAAATTTGGATATGTTATAAATATGATATAGATAAGTGGGTGAGTAGACCTAATCATTAACACCATCTCATACACATATGCCCTTGTGAATAATGTTTCCCATCAATTTAGCACATGGAAAGTTCTCTTGTCTAGCCATGGCTCTATGGAGTTTGCATATTTTATAAGACCTAAGGGGATCTTCGTATTAAATTCCTTAGTCATCAACATCACCAGAGTCCCTATAGACTTGCTTGCTTACTTTTTACATGTCATTATAATGCTTGAATCTAGTTAAACCAATAGGTAAAGTGGTGTCTCAATGTTTAATATTTGGCTTTATGTTACAATATGTATCGGCTATTGAAATGGAATAGAAAAGGGATTGGGAATATATTGGGTGTCGAAGGCATGAGATATATAAATTTTTTGTAGAGTTTAAATTAATAAGTGTTAAATTTCTTCTAATTTAGAAACAATATAGTTAATGAGATTCCTTTAGACTTTAAAATATTGTGCGTGCATTTCCCTGCATTCATGTAATTTGACAACTCACTTTCCATGAATTTAAAATTTGAGTTGGTGGCAAGATTTTTTCCTTTTAATTATAAATCTAGAAATGAATTCAGAGTGCATCATCCTCTATCACCAACTAAATATAGTATTGGTGATGGGATATTTTCCCAATCTATCAAATCTAGTCTAGTTTCCCATTTCTTTGATGATGAGCATGTGGCAAACACATGATCATACACCTTAGATTTTCCTTGTGTAATCCCCATTTTTTATATGTGTGATTATTCTATTGTATTTTTATTAATGTTCTCCATCTAAACACATCCTTACATTCCATGCCTTTATCTTGAATGGGATAATGCGTCACCTAGGGACACATGCCACACCTTGATTAATCGTACTTAAAAGTTCATACTTTGTTCTAATATTTATAAGTCATAAGTGATAACTAATTCATCTTTTCATTATGTGATATCTTCCCCTCTAGCTAGTATTTCTTGGGTTCTAACACTTTTTAACAAGTTCAAGAGACTCACCTTTTTCCCTCATGAATGTGTGGTAAAGACACAATCACACACCTTGAAGTCACCTCAGTTACTCCCCACTTTCACACATGTGTCATTGGTCTATTATATTTTTATTAGTGGTTTTCATCTAAGAATGGATTCATACTCCATTTCTTTATTCTGATTACGATGATGTGTTATCCATGGACACATACCAACCTATAAATAGTTCTGCTTGACATCTACTTTATTCTAAGTTTTTCATGTCACAAGTTACAATCAATTCATATTTGCATTGTGTGATGCAAAAAATTACCATCAAGCCAAGATCTCCCTGTGTTTGACATCTATGACAAGTCTAGGAGACTCACTTTTCTCACCCATGAGTGTGTAACAGGCACATGACCACATACCTTTAAGCTGCATTATCTAGTCCCCACTTTCTGGAACATGTCATCTACCTAATTTATTTTATTAGATATTCATCATATAATCAATGTATTGAATTCAATGTCTTTATCCTAAGCAAGATGATGTGTCACCTAGGAACACATGGCATGCCCCAATTGGTTATGCTTGATAGTTCTTCATTTATTATAAAATTTTGAAGCCATAAATGGAAACCAGTTAATATTTGCATTATGTGATGCAACAACTTCCCATTAAGTTAGGTTCTCCCATGGTTTGATATCTTTGATAGGTTTGGGATACTCATCTTTATCACTAGATATGAATCAATAGATGGTCTAGGGAATTACTATGACTATATATGAATCACATGATGATCTCCCACTTGATCGGGCTTTCTTGTGCCCTGATATCTATAATAGGTATGGGTGACTAGATTATCTAACCTTGAATGATGCACCAATTTCCCTATTGGATGGTGTTCTCTCAGGATCTAAATTTTTTGATAGGTCTAGGAGACTAGTCTTTTTGATTCATATTAATAATGTGTGTACCTATTTATACTAGTATGCAAGGTGGTATCCTAGTACTCATAATTCATGACACGCATGAGACCACATACCTTTAAATTTTGTGCACTACTCTCCATTGTTTAATGTGTGTTATCGATTAATTATTTTTTATTAATGGTCATTGTCTAAATATGTATTTGCACTCCATACCTTTATCTTGAATGGGATGATGTGTCACCTAAGAACATGTACCAAACCCAAATTTATCATGTTTAACTACTTATACTTTATTCTAAGCATTATGAATCATAGTAAACAACCATTTTACCTTTGCATTATATGATATGACACCTTAAAATTGAGATAGGATCTTTCAAGATTTGATAGGTCTAGGAGACTCATATTTCTGACTAAGAATGTCACATTAATATCCCATTGAGCTTGTCTCTCCTAGTTTCTTATACCTATGATAGATCTTGGCCACTACCCTCTCTACCACTAAATGGCAGGTCCAATACCCATGGCAGTGGACTCTCTTGGGCTCTGACATCTCTGATTGGTGGAGGGAGGCACATTTGTATATTTAAATGATGTAGTGATCTATGATTGGCATGGATCAATAGGCCTCTAATATCTCTAACTAGTATGCATAGCTGCCTCTATGACTTCAAATGATGGGGCAAGTTTTGATTGTATTGAGCTCTCCCTAGCTATAACATCCATAACAGGTTTAGGGAACTAGCCTTTCTAACTTTGAATAACATAGTGGGCTATTGTTAGGTTGCACTCTCCTATCCTTTTACATTTGTGATGGGTATGGGAGAATATCCTTTTTTATTCTAAATGATGTGGTGAGTTCCTACTAGGCTAAGCTTTGCCAGATTCACAAGATGATGAACTACGAATGAAAAAAAAAAGAAAACCATTCATTAAATCTTACTTTTTATCCATAGGGCACTTAATTTTACCATAGAGGATAATGATTTTCTTACTCTGGTAAAAAAATAAATCCACGAAACATTTTCTCATGAAAATCGATCTATAGTGTTACTATCATGATATGTTAATAAAAAATAAATAGTACTTGTTTTTTTTTTTGAAAATTTAAAAAAAAATGTTACTTCCTAAACAAAATCAAAGTCATCTTTATTTTGAATTTTCTGATAGATGTTCTATAATACACACAACAGATATCTCTTGTATAAACATAGTAATTATTTTGAGTCTTTTTTATTGATTTACTTTCCATAATTTAGCAATTGTTAATTACTTGTTCAAAATTTGATCAGCCCACTCTATTCATTGTTATAAATTTTAGGTTTTTTATCATTTATATTTTTTTATTATAAGCTTGACGTATTTATCGTTATTTATCTTTTTCCTATTACAACATTTAAATTTATAATTAAAATTTTTTTCAACAACACATTATGGTTATAGGGCACACAAATTCTAATTTTTTTACTAGGTAAAACATATCTAACCCATTTTTCAATTGTACATATCCACACATGAAAAAAAAATAGTGATCACATGGATTTCCATATTCTCATTGGTAACTGTTAATGGACCTTTTTAAGGATTTTAAAGCTTGTGCATAAATATTTTTTGTCATTAATGTCATTAGGCAACTCACTCAAATTAGAAAATTTGTGTAGGGGTTGGGATATTATCCTTCTATTTCCAAATTTAGAATTAAATTTGTATCCCCTGATCCTATGCCTCTAGACGTATATAAAAATGGTGATACAATGTTTCTCAAAACTATCCATTAAGGTCTAGTTTCCCATTTCACTAACAACAAGAATGTGGTAAGCATATGGCAACATCCATTATATTTTTCCATAGCTAGCCTACTCTTAATGACATGTGTTACCCCTATATATATATTTTAAATTGATGATCACCATTTAAGCATTTTTCTTTTTTCTATAACTTTACACTTTGTAGGATGATGTGCCACCCAAGGGACTAGTGGTGTATCCCAATCCATTCTAGTTAACCATTGCTACTTCATTATTAGCTTCTTAGGTCACAAGTGGTGACTAATTCATTTTTCCATTATATGGCAATGGATTTTCCCATTGGGCCTAGATCTTTTGCCTTCTAATATCTTTGATAGATATGGAGATCCTACTTTTCTAACTCTAGATGGCCTAGTGATCTTTTATTAAGTCAAAATTTTTGGGTGTTCATATTTCTAGTGGGTTCAGGAGACTATTCTATTATGCCGAATCATGTGATGATTCCCCACTAGGCAAGGCTCTATTGGGATCTAACTTGTTTGATAGCTCCTGGGGACTCATTTTTATGACTCTAAATATTTTTCTGATCTCTACTTGGGCCAAGCTCCATCAAGATCTAACTTCCATGGTAGTTCTAGAAGGCTACCCTCTTTAACTCTCGAGAGCATAGAAAATCTGTTCAAATTCAATTTATTTTAAGAAAACCCTTTGTCAAATCATTAAACACTAATAAATGAGAATTAAATAAATTCATTGCTTTTAAATTTACCAAATCAAATAAAAATTGTCATCACACATGTTAAAATAATATAACTTAATAGATAGATAAGATTTATAATGCTTTGGAAAATATTTTAATTGACCAATCTATAGATCTTGTCATTGATAATCATATTTATGCTTCATTGATGACATTAGGGATTAATATTATCAATTAATTTCATTTTTTCTCTTTATTTACCTTTGTGGATAACATGTTTTATCTATGATTCTTTTGTGTATATTTATTTCCTTCCCAGCATTATTTTTTTCCATAATGTGGCTTTGAATTCTTTGTTTGCCACCTAGTTCTACTCAAATTTCAATAGATCCTACTATGTAAGAAGCTTTCACTGATCCTTTATTTCTATATTCCTACCAAAAACCAATAATTGCTTTTGTTGGCAAAGTCTCACCTCATCATCTATACAACATCTTCTAGATTCCTTATAAGCAATTTTTTAATGTTGTCATTTCTATCATCAAGGAATTATTTATCTCCACTACTAACATGATCAAAGTTAGTTTTATGGTTTCTTATATGTTTGCTAACAACATAATATTCCTCCTCTTTGACAAAGATAAGGTAAAATCCTTAGTTGAATTATTTGTTAATCTAGTATTTAGATTAGTTTAGATGAATCTATAATAACCCTAGATAATGATCAGGTAGATCCTCTATCATTATCTAGTAGAGACAAGTTTGCATTTATACCAATTTTCATGTTTAGTAACCTGGAGAAGATATTCTCTCTTATCTTCTCCATTATTATATTCATTCCCTAGTTATTGAGATCAAATTACATAAGTTATCATGTTATTTATTTCCCCCACCACCTTTAAGTAGTGATTTTTTGCCTCTATCTTCTATGGAATGCATGCATGTTTACATTTACACCAAAAAAATAAATCTCTCATATTCTTCGCCTGACTAGTGTTCTATGGAATTTCTCATTTTCCTCCATGGTTGGTTAGACAAGCTCTAACAATAGTTATAATAGCTTTGGATAAACATTTGGATGTAGATAAATTCAAGTTTGAGTACTTGGACACTCTGTCTACCTCGATGGTTCTTAGTTCCAATGTGGTAGTTGTTCATTCAGCCTATGGTAAGCATTCTTTATTGGTAGATGATTGTTCCTGGCTTATTTCTACTTTCAAGTTTATTGAAATCATACTAATTGTCTATATTTGTGAATGTACCCCTTTTTATCTAATAATGCTTTTCTTTTTTCTTTTTTTCCCCTTTGCTAATACATTCTAATATTTCTTTGTAATTTGACCTATGACATGGTAAGGAAATGAAAATATTTTGGTTAGTGTTTTTTTTGTATATTCTTATTTTTAAAAGAATCACATGAAGACTCAAATCTTATGATGTGCTTAATATGTATACATCATTTTTTATTAAAGTTATAATGGTTGGTTTTTTTCATTTATGACCAATATACTAAGTGAATGGATAGAGTTTTGTCTATAATAAGTTTATGTATGAATATAATTTTTTGGTTTTTTAATTAGACATGGGTCCCATAAACCCACTATTTATCAAATGTTGTAACTACTTAAACATTTGTACCTACAACCTTTATAGAATAATTTAGATGATAATATCCTTTTTAGATAATATCTATTTTATAAGCAAAGTGATGTGATAGTTTATGTTGTCACATCTAGCCATTAACCTCTTTTTGTGAATAATCACATCCATTTCACAACTACACACTTTCTCATCTAGATGTAGGTACTAAATTTACTTCATGACTTTTGTTGTTATAGTCGACAAGAGCATGACACTAAAATGAAATATAATTATTGTGTAAAAATAATGCATTTGGGTGGGGTTGAAAATTAATATTTTTATTTCAATTACAAAATTAATTAAATAAAATTATTGAGTGATTATAAGATTGTGTTTTATGCTTCAAAAATGATTTTTAGTTCCAAAAATACACAAAAACTAAGAAATAAGTACATGAAGTACATGTCTTTAATGAAGGAAAAGATCGTAGATGTAGGACTGAAGAATAAAAATTTATTAATCATTAATTTATATGCTTTAAAATTATGCCATATGATCCTAGTGGACTTTTATGGAGTCATTGGAATGAGAGGACAAGATTTAGGACTTCATTTTATAGTTAAAGTGTACGAAGGTATCCATTGGAAATGAAATGTTGTGAAGATGGTTGGGTGAAGGAAGACACCTAAATACTCTGAGAAAGTGGAAACCTTATTATGGTCTAAATCATTCCTTTGATTCAAGAATTTAAACTATAGATAAAGCATATTAAGGTAGTCATTAGAAATGAAGTTCCATTAAGATGATTGGGTGAAGGTAGATACCTAAATACTTTGAGAAAGTGGCAACCCTATTATTGTCCACATCACACCTCTATTTAGGATAACATATATAAATTGGATTGGTACCTTTTGTTTAAATTATAATGTTTACATAATGAATTAAATTTAAGGTAAAGTCTAAAACCTAGCACCCAATCCTGTTTATAAGGGACTTGTATTAAACTCATTATGTCTTGATAGATTGAACATAAACTCCATATGTTGTACATTTTGAATAAATTATTAAGTGAACATTAGAGGACATTCCATATATAATCTTGATTATGATTAATTTATGGATTATGAATCATAAGAGGTATTAATATTTTGAAGAGAGAATTATTTCAGGAGAAGATGTATAAGCTTGAGTATAATTAATTTATGGCTTATGAACCATAAGAGGTATTAATATTTTGAAGAGAGCATTTTTTTAGGGGAAGATAATAGTTTGGAACAAAAAACCATAGGTCCCAAGATTGAAACAAAAATTATAAACTATAAGGTTGTTATATTAACTATATCTTGAGAATGCTATCAAACATGAATAAGATATAGGAGTGAATGGTTTTTTTTCACTGTGATAATTTAATCAAGTGTTAAGGTGATTACATATCAAGCTTTTTTAAATAAAAGTTTTTGTTTAGAAATAAATCCAACAATAAGTTGTCAATGACAGTAGTTACCATCCTTCCAAACATGATAGATCTATGCACGAGAAAATCCCCCTAAAAATTCATGTCTATATGGGATAATAATTTTGGGACTTGATTTTAATTATTAATACTCACATAGAATGTATGGAACATAATCTGTGTGAAGACACAAATGCAATAATGGCATTTTTAATCACATCCACAATTAATCACTTTTGGATTAATAATGATTCATCTCTATGTTTGGTATAAAACTATTATAATTCAATGTGATCCATATATCAATCAATAAAAAGGTTTCCTATCCATACATCAAGGGTAAAAGATACATAATCATATTACGACACATTATTTCTGATGTATAAATTAATTTATCAATTATTATTTATTTTCCATGTATGAATTTTATTTCAGTGTGTATTACGACATGAAAGGATCAATATTTATTCATCATTGTGTTCAGTCTCAAGATCTAATATACTTCCTTGTGACCCAAGTATCGATTGACTATAACTTCCTCCATACAAACATCAAGAATAAAATCTACGTAAGCACGTAATATGATCTTAAATTTATAATGTATAATATAATTTAATAATTAAATGAATATTTCAATGTAATCAAAAGGGATAAATGAATTTATCAATTGAACATTTAAATTTCCATCCCCCCTTAGTTTTTCCACTCAAATAAATTGTACAACACAATGACATCTAGCTTACATAGTGTTTCAAGCTTTCAACCTTTGTGATTCAACCATGATAAAAAATCCTCCTTGTGGTGGATATTAGTCACTCTTTTTTCACTCTGGGTTACATTAACGAGATAACCCACGTGATTTTGTGACAACACAAAATTGATAAAAAATATATGTAATGTATGTAACTTTATATTTAAATTGTGTTAGGAAATTTGGAATCTCAATTTGTGAATCAAATTTTACATATGAATACTTGTACTTACACAAAACAATATATGAATTATGTTATATGTTTTCTAAATTATGTTGAATATAATATGAATGTTGAATCTAAATGAAAATTTTCAATTAATCAAAAATCAAAAATTAATCAAATATCTATTCAAGTGTATTTTTATTAGTCTTTAATAAAAATAAAAGCATGTTTTTAAATAGTATTGGGACTATAGCATAATGGAAAAACTATATATAAATACATGGTTTATATTTGAAGTTATCATTTTATTTGCATCCAATAATCACCACCTTCCACATGTCACAATAATTCCACCTTGAAATAACAGAGTTTGGTTTGGTGATAACTTTATTAAATTAATATTTAATGTGGATGTGTTGGAATATAAAATCCAACTTTAGTTAATTTTAATATTATTTAATTGTTCATGTAACTAAATTATGTGCAATTTATATCCTCTCTTAATAGAGTTTTACCTCACAAAATTGTGGACCTTCATCGGGTTTACCTTTATCATAGCTAATTATACTAACCCATGTGGCCACCTTTTATTCACTCACATCAAGGGAGTAATGGAGAGGATCTTATTTTTTAAAAGGTCCCCAAGTGAAGTTATTTGATTTTTTAGATAATGAAATCTAATTTATCTTTCCAAAAGTCTTATTTTCCTTTGTTTATTTACTTTATAATCCATGGTGGCCACCTTATATTCACTCACGTCAACAGATTCATGGAGTGGATCGTAGCTTTTAAAATGTCCCCAACTAAAGTTATTTGATTTGTTAGATTATAAAATCTAACTTATCTTTCCAAAAGTCTAATTTTCCCTTATTTATTTACTTTATAATCCATAGTGTCCACTTTTATTTATAGTAAATTGAAAAATCCTATAATAAAAAAACATATTAATAAATGCATAGACTACTCCAACAAAGTTTGAAACATAAAATATTAGACATGAGACTATTTTATATAGAACACGGAGTAGGAGAAGGGGACCAATTATTGGATAGGTTCCAATAGTTGTGATTGTATTTGTGACCCATTTACTTTATTATAATATATTAAGACTTATTTAATTATGTACAACTATTTATGTTATTTTTACAAAAGTAACTTATACATTCTATTAAGGTATTTTTCTTTATTTAGATAAATAATATTAAAAATATTAACTTTTTATAAAAAAATATTATATAAATAATACAAATAAATAAACACTATATCAAAAAAATAATATATATCATATTAAAAAAATATGATCTTCAAAAATATGAATATCATTTTCATAAAAATGAATATATTTTTCATAAAAAATAATATATTTTTCATAATTGAATACGCTTTTGAAAAATTCACATCCTTTGGTAATATTTTAAAGGTTTAAATAATTCAAAAATGATAACTTCATTAAATATTTTGAGTCCCAAAAAATAAGTTTGGTTACATACATCTAATTATAAGTTATGAAAGATAAAATATAAAACATTTGATGTTATATAATATTGTAGCTGGTCTACTTATAGTTTACTATTTCTTATCTTATTTAAAATTCAAATAATTTTGGCTCTAAAATTTGAATCTGCCAACCTCTATTAATTGGTTGTACCTATAAAAATGATTGCATAATAATATTTAAGTCTCACCTTTTAAAAATAATTCAAAATTCAAATTATCTTGTTTAGTTTCAATCTCTATATAAATGATAAAATTTTTGTAGAGCAATCCTAATTTGTAGAGAGTGCCATATTAGAATAAAAACCTTTGGGATTTCTCACTATTGAGGAGTAGAGGATGGATCACTATTTTATCAAATATTAATGTAATTAGCCATAGTATCATGGGGTTATACCTCTTCAAGGTAAAAATGAAATTATAGAATTACATTTTAGGTTGTAAACTAGGTGCATGTATGGATACCCAATCCTGTGCATGGATGATGAAAGTATTATTTATGAACTAGATGCATCTTCTCTTAAGATATTTACCAAGAGGTGTTTCACTTAATAATAGACATCTTCTCATATTTTATGGGCACGAAATCCATGTTACATTTTAAATGATTTAAGAGGATAGATATTTAGGGATGAACTTACTTACATTACCTACACACACTATCCATAAATTTAAACAATGGGATGAAAGTGTGTTTAGTCAATTTAAGGCCTACTTCAGGAGTGATAAGATACCATGCATGAATATGCATCATGGCTATGATATAAATAGACATGAATTGGTAACTTTTGGAAAAAATATTGGATATGACATATACTCATAAGAATATAATATCTAGATTTTGAAGGACATGTATTTGTTCCCTGAACCCTGAGGTAGAACTAAATGACATGACTCAAGTGCAGCAATCCATATCAAAGAGGATGAAATTATTGTTTCTAAAAATATAATGATGTTTGTAATGCTAAATGATGAAGTCATTGAAGCTACTATGTAGAACATGGAGCAAATGTATCATGACAACATTTTTTAAGGTGAAGAATTTCAAACAACAAATGTTGAAGGTGTTTTAGGTCAAATAAAAAAGTTAAATATGAATGCAACCAATGTTAAAGGTGTTTAAGAGGATGAAAATGAAACATTCAGTTTCAACCAAAATGATCTAAGTCTGCCTAACTAATAAATTACACTAGAATGGCTGAGGAAGGGAGCAATAAATCTTGGCCTCAAATGTGAATTAATTGAATCAAATATCTATATGTCAATGCCATCACCACTACATCATATCCTATAGTAAATAGTTCATTACTATGAACTAGGTGGACAATAGAGTGTATAATATTAAATGATTGATTTAGATGTTGATAAGTAAATAGTATAAAATCTATTCAAATATCCCAATTACATCCAAAATAAAATAAATGAGTAACAAACTTCAATATCAACATTTCTTAAATTACCAATGAAAAGGGTTACAATTAAATCAAGAAGCAATGTACTCTGGATGAGCCAAAAATCACAAATTATCACATCAAATGACTATCACCAAATGTTTATAGAATAGGAGTCCCAAAATAAGGAGATTAAATAATTGAAGGCAACAAATAAAAATCAATTTGATATAGGATATCCATTAGGTAGGTTGAGAGGGAAAGGAGACATCAAAAAATTGTAAATAAAATCAAAAGGTAAAAGAAGGAGCAAGAGAATATACATCAAAGGAAATAAAATGAGAAAAAGAATGAATATGATATTAGGGATAAGGAACTTGATAAGGCCATGTAATAATTAGAGAGGCGAAGGTGTTTAAGTAACAAATTCAACCCTCTACCCAAACAACATCACATATTGAATGGCATGATAAAAATTATATCCCCGATTGGTTCGTGTGGTATCCCTCCTATTTCTATTAACATGGAATAAAATCCCACTAATGACATATCCCTTGGAGGACCAACACAACTCCACATTTTCCAAAATAAGGAATTAAGGTCACATATCAAATTTTCCACCTTGGGTAGTGTCATTATTTTTACCTTAAATAAATTTATTTTTTTAACAAGTATCGATACAATTGAAGTATATTATGTAATTATTATGTTCCATTATTTTTATTTTAAACAAAAAATAATGTAATGAAATGTGGAGTTTGATATCTAATTTAATAAAGTGTATTAATAAATGTAGTGAAAGAAACAAGTATTCAAGTTGATTAGGTAATATAATTAATTTTTTTGTTATCTACCATTTAACTTGTAAATATATTATAAGATTTATCAAAGTTAAAAAGAATTCACCTTAAATCAAGTACCTCATTTTTTTTATTTTCTCTTGACTTATAAATCTATCGTCATACCCATAGATAATGAAAATCAATAACACAAAAAAAGAAGCAATAAAAATTTGAGCGTTATAAAATTTGAAAACTCTATAAGGAAAAAACACTAGGACCATTGTAAACAATGGAAACATATATTGTGTTAAGAAACAAAATGGAAAAAATTATATCTTCACAAACATAACAAGTGTCAAGAAACAAAATGTTTTTTTATAATTTTGTGAAATGAGTAGCCCAACAAATATTCACCCTTTACATCAATTTAGCTTTTGTAAAAAATAAGAATGCACAAATATTTTAAGTGATAATAGAATGAAAAACCAATGAAAAAAATTAATAATATAATGGAAAACATATCAAGAAAATGTCAAAAAACATATCAATAAGACATCAACATAATGGAAAACGTGAATGAATGTCATAAAAATATATCAGTAACACATCATGATTTCACTATATGATTTAGTTTGATACTTCTAACTCAACATTTACTAGTATATTAATCAAATTATTATTTTAATAGAAATACAATAATATTTAATGGTATGTGAGCGAAAATATTTATGGATTACAATTGATAAGCTCCAAAAATACTTTGTTCTTGTCTTCATCTATTGGATTAATCATTCTTGTTAAGCATACTTTTTAACACTTTCGTATAAGTTTCCTTCTACATATAGCCATAATCTTGAAAATAAAATTATTTTTTAATACTCTTTTAATAGTTATAATTTTGTATTGAAATTAAATATATGATAAGTATCTATTGCTTTAGGACATTTTTTTATAATGTGTTTTAAGGATGTTTTGGAGAAATAGGTATATATCACAAAATGTCCTGTAGTAAAGGAATCTCTTTACACAAACTATCATGTAGACATTGCGTGACCAAAGCCATGAATGAACATATTTTGATTCCTCTTTCAATAAACTCAAAGAAATAAACATAACCTCCATAGAACCCATTAAGGAAGTGTTTGAAGGTTGAAATAGTTTTTTATCCTAAAACATTGTTGCAAAATTCATATGAATACATCTTTAGCAAAAGGATCCAATTTTG
This sequence comes from Torreya grandis, assembly GCA_037957365.1. Lineage (NCBI taxonomy): Eukaryota > Viridiplantae > Streptophyta > Pinopsida > Cupressales > Taxaceae > Torreya > Torreya grandis. The sequence continues at coordinate 97,727 of JARHVA010005545.1, read as the reverse complement.
GTTATCCTAAGTCGAATGTATCTTAGATTAGAATATATATTATTTTTTATAAAACAATCTCCTATGTGATATATATAGCAAAAGAGATGAGATATAGTAGATTTTGATTAGAGATTATCAAAAGTATGTTTTGTCAAGCAATTATCATTATAATTTCTTGCTACGTTTTTTATTAATATAAACAAGAATTTATCAGTTCAATTAAGTATTTTGAGAGGAAGGATTGAAGCTAGATTTGGAAGGAGGAATATCCCCATTTGAAAGTTTACATCAACAATCTAACCCATTTTAATTAGCTAAGTATGTTATTTGATTTCTTTATGCATTGTGTTTTATTTTTGAATTGTGTGATTTACAATCTTTCTTCAATTTGTTTAAGGAAGCTTCCAATGCATATGAATTTATTTCACAGTATTATGTTTATGTTTATTTTTTAGCATTTCATTTACTACATGACTTCAACATCTTAGATAAAAATTAGCAGAAGGTCAAATTAAAAGATTGAGTGTCCACATACAATGATGTCATCCTATCAAGTCTATGTCCTCAAGTTGACATTTAAATGAAGTATAAGGTATAATTCCATGGTAACTCTCCTTATTAATTTTTATCAAGACAAGTATATTCTATTGTGAATCAACTACTATTCATTTTTGATGTTGTTACCAAGGAAGGGTGTCATACGCTTGTAATCTTCAATCTTGATAGCAATTATTTCTAGATGTTTAGTGTTTTTACTTCCAAAGCTTGTTGTTATTTATATTAAATATTTCCTACTTTCATAGTTGAAATATCCATATTTTCAAGTAGGATAGTGGAAATTTTTCAAAAACCCCCATATTACTAACCCTATGTAAGGAGGGTGGGCAAAAAGTTAAAAAATAAAGTGGTTGATGTATGTAAAGTGAAGAAGACTATTTAGGAATATTTTTTATTAAACAATTAAATGTTGTTGAATGATCAAAAATTCATCCTATATTAAATAAGGAACATTAAAGATTTTGTGAAGATCACCCACAATTGTCAATAGAATATGTAGAGAAGGAAGAATTTTTGGCTGGACTAGTAGCACAAGCTGCAGACCTTGACCACATGTACCACCTATAATAACTCCCACCTTATCACCTCATACTCAGGAATTTTAACTTTTCTTCCCTCCATCACCCAAATTTCTTGTTACTGTAGTATTCAAGGCTATTATTACTCCGAGAAGAAACACTAAGCTAATAAACTATTCCAATTTAGAGAAACACTTTGCCGAAACACTAGTTGAAACTTCTGAAACCTCCACACCATCTCCATTGTATAGGAAGCCATATATTCCTAATAAAAAAGATAAATTATTCATCTTCTACACCATAGAAAATTAAATAATTGATAGGAATATTGAGCCATGGGTAGTAACAACCTCTCGTCTACCAACATAAAGAGTATTCATGGGGGATCACTAAGAAGAAAACACTACAAATGAGTCTATTAATTTTAAATTTTCTATCTTTACTCCTGATGAAAATGCACCCATGAAGAATATCTCTCACTTTTCCCTCCCTACTTTAAGAGGAAAAGCATTTGAGGATCTATACACATTTATTTTTGAGTTCAACATCTTATGTCATAGCTATGATTATAATCAAGATGATTATAAACTCAAATTTTTTCCAAAAATACTCAAAGATGCAACACTTAGATGGTTCATGGGACTTGGAAAGGATACCATTTATAATTGGAAAGAAATGAAGGAGATTTTTTTGATGAAATACCAAGACTATTTTAGGGACAATGACTAAAAAAGAAATGGCATATCTTGAATGACACAAGCTAATGATGGGTCATTAGAAGAATACATGAACAAGGAATTCGTCAAGTTGATATTCCTAAAAATAATTAAAGATGATTATCTAGAAGCACTAGATCTAATGTCTGGCGGTAATATTTATATACTTCCATTTGATGAACTCATAGTTATATATATATATATATATATATATATATATATATATATATATAATCTAAATTTATATCAACCATGAAGAAAAGTACGGGTAGAACCTTTCTTGTAGCATCTACAGTAGGACTTTCTAAAGGTGAAGTTAACAATCTACTTCAAGACATGAAGTAGGATATTATCAGCCACCTAGCTACTCATCTTGATACATTACACATTACATACATGGAGGAAGCAATAATAGATTAATAAAGCTTTAACTACTTATTACCTTGAATGCAGAAAGAAGAAGGTATATTTCACATGTCATTCTATGAAATCTCAAGTAGATAGCACATCTAAGGATAATCTTGATATAATGGAGCTACATGCCATAGGAGAAGATGAGAATCAAGTGTTTTTCATGGTTCAACATAAACCATGGGTAGAAAGACTAGGTATTCCATCAAACTCTATGTTTACAAATTCTTAATTCTCAAATAATCCTCAATATAATTCCTGAATGAATATACCCAATCAAAATTGGTCTCAAACAAGTTGATAGCTACCTCAGAATTAGTTATGGAGACAACAAAATGGACAATGACATCAACTAGGGAAATTTCAAAACTAGTAATGGTTCTTTCCCTCTAATCCATGGTAATAAAAAAAGAGAGGTAATCAAGGATTTCCCCAGAAAATGCAACAACTACAAAACTAATAGACCATAATGCCAAAAACTTAGTAACCTAATTGAACCACTCAATTACCCACCCATCCCATCCCCAATCCTATCAATAAATTAGTTAAACTAACACAATCCACTAAAATAATGCAATATACAACATACATGTTAGATATTAATTAAGTTCAACTTTACTTAGGTCATGTTCTTCTACAACCCACCTTACCCATAATCACAAACACTTTAAACTAGCTCCACTTCATACTAATCCACATCCATCTATATATAATCATGAGCCAAGTCCATTTGAAAATAGAAAAGAAACTGATAATCTTCTTTTTTGAGAGAGATTAAACATGTCACGTCCTAAATCAAAGCCCAAATTTGATATTTTAGGACAATTAAAGAATGTGTGCATCAAAATACCACTCTTTCATATAATAAAGGATGTTCATATCTACAATAAATCTATTAGTGAGGTATGTTTGAAAAAATTGGGAAGAAAGAAGAAGGATCCTAAAACAATCCAGGTCATTGGCCAACTAACAGATATCATGTTGGGAAACATAGTTCCCCAGAAATATTTTGATCTAAAAGTCTTGTAGTTAATGTTAGAATACATTTCCAACCCATCTCTAACACTTTAATTTATTTGGGTGTAGCCATCAATGTTATGACCATGGAGACCATGAAATAGCTGAAACTTACCACTTTGTATCCAACACCCACCATCCTCGAAATGGCTGAAAGATCGATTGTTCAGCTTGAGGGGATTGTTGAGGACCTTTTTATCATTGTGGATTCTTATAAATAGACAACAAAATTTATTGTCCTACATCCAAATATCAATTTGGTGGGTTATCATCTCATCATTAGCTTCCCATGGTTAGCTATCATTGATGATTTTATTAGTTGTAGATCAGGAAAAAAACTAATTTATAATGAAAATGACACCAATAAATTGGTTTTGTATCCACCAGTTAAGCCTTCCCATAATGATATCCTAACCAATTTGATCAAATACTTTGAATAATATATCTCCTTTTAGAATCACTGCACAATTGATCAAAGTCTAGCTCTGCATGCTCAAGAAGAAGACACTGTCCTTACTAGTATCTTAAAAACCACCTATCGACAGGATCATATAGACACCAACTTGTTATAATTTACACCATGCCCTCTTTAGAATACCTTTCTTGAGAATGATCTTGTTGAAAACACAAGAGATATTTGGACATTCCATCAATTGCTTCCTCATCAATATAACTATGCTCCTTTAATCACCAACATATTATCCATGCTTTCTTTAAAAAAGCAAGTAGACATTCTTCCAAACAAACCTCTCAACATCAACACCTCTGCAACACCCCAATAATAAATTTAGTGACTTAAAATTATAAGAAATAAAACAACAACATTCATCTAAGATTACCATGACATGAGAGGAATACCCCCAAATTTATAAACGCATCATATTTACATTAAAAAAGAATGCAAACCTATTCACCAACCCCAACAATGAATAAATCCTATAGTTAAAGATATTGTCAAGATTGAGTTACAAAAACTCTTGGATGTAGGATTTGTTTATCCTATTGTGTAAATCTAGTGGGTCTCTCCCCTGGTCATTCTCATTAAGAAGGGGGTAAATGGCATATTTGCATTGATTATAGAGAATTGAAAGCTGCTACCAAGAAGGATCACTTTCCTTTTCCATTCATTGATCAAGTGTTGGATACATTAGCAGAGAGAAATTACATTTCCTTCCTAGATGGTTATAGTGTTTATAATCACATATGAATTTCTCTACAAGACCAAGATAAAACCTCTTTTACTTACCCTTGGGGAGCCTATGCCTATGGTGTCTTGTCAGTTGGTATTTGTAATGCCCCAACTACTTTTCAAAGGGTTGTTGAGCATATTTTTTGATCTCTCCCATGATTGTGTTGAAATCTACATGGATTATTTCACTATCTATGGGTAGACATTCAAAGAAATGCTCACCAACCTAAAGAATGTTTTTTAAAGTTTCCAGGAGCACCAATTATCTTTAAGAAATGAAAAGTGTTACATGCTTATGATTAAAGGGATTGTGTTGGGGCATCACATATCCCCTACTAGAATTCAAGTTAACCCATTAAAGATAAGCATCATTAAGGGTCTACCCACACCAAAAAATCAAAAATATGTTAGAATATTTTTAGGTCATGCTGGTTATTATAGATGATTCATCAAAGATTTTAGTAAAATTATCACCTCTTTATTTGGATTACTTATTAAGAATGTTGAATTTACATGGACTAATGATTTTCAAACTACCCTTTAGAAAATTAAAAACCTTCTCATAAAAACTCCTATTCTGAGAGGGCCAAATAGGAATAATCTTTTTTGTATCCACACAAATGCATCTAACACCACTTTAGGAATAGTCCTAGGCCAAAAAGATGAATCTCTGAGTTATGCAATCTATTTTATCAACAAGAATCATCAAGGGGATGAACTCAACTAGACTATAATAGAGAAGGAATTTCTCATCATCATCTATGCCATCAACAAATTTTGACATTAAATTATAGGTTACCAAGTATTCATCCACATAAATCATGCAGTAATTAGGTATTTAATGAACAAACCTATTGTAATAGATAGGATAATTTGATTATTGATTTTCCTATAGGAGTTTGATATTACCATTTTGGATAGACCAGGTAAGGATAATATAGTAGTAGATTTTTTTATCTTGATTAAAAAATAATGATCACAATCCTATTGTTGATGATTATTTCCCTGATGAACATTTATTTGATCTAACAATTCAATATACATAGTTCACAGATATTGCTAACTATCTTACTACAAGATCACTACCACAACATTTCTCACCTAGGGACAAACAACACCTGATCCAAAAGAGTAGATATTATTCTTAGATTGTATGATATCTCTTTATCAATGGATCAAATTTAGTTATGAGAAGATGTATCTAACAAGATGAAGCTTATGATATTCTTAGAGCCTGTCATGATGAACCTTGTGGAGGTCATTTTCCTTCCAAATGGACTGCCATGAAAGTACTCACTACTAGATATTATTTGCCTTCTTTTCATAAGGATGCCATAATGTATACCCATAGATGTGATCAGTGCCAGCGTATGTGAAAACCCACTCACTTTGATGAAATGCCATTACAACTAGAATTGGTTATGGAACCCTTTGACAAATGGGAACTAATTTTTTTAGGTATCATTGATCCTAAATCCAACAATAAGGAATATATACTAGTATGTATTGATTATGTCACAAAATTGGTAGAGGACAAATCTTTAACCCATGCCCAAGATGAGAAAATAGCTGAGTTATTGTATGAATAAATCTTCACCCACTATGGAGTACGAATAGAAATAGTCACAAACCAAGGCCCATAGTATACATCAGACTTCATATCTACCTTGGTCAAAGAATATGAAATTAGTCATAAAAATTCTACCCCTTACCATCTTCATTCAAAGGGCTAGGTGGAAATGATAAATAGAGAATTGGAAAATATACTCTTTAAGATTATCAGCTTGCATAGAAAATATTAGTCAACTCATCTTCTAGAAACAGTCTGGGCTTATAGAATCACCTGGAAAACCATTAGTGGTTTCACTCCATATGAACTAGTTTATGGTAAAAAGCATATTCTACCCATTGATTTTGAATATAAAACATTAAGGATAACACTTGATTTAGGCTTAGATATTTCCCAAGCTCAACAAGATATGATCATACAACTGAATGCACTTGATGAACTAATAAAGGAAACACTTCATCAAACTAAAATAATGCAAAGATAGTGTGTGGGTTGGCATGATAGGAAGATCAAGACTAAGAATTTTTAACCTGGTGATTGGGCACTCTTTTTTGACTTTAAATATAAATATCATAAAGAAAATTTGTAGTCCATATGGCTTGGGCCTTATGAGATCAAACAAGTTTTTTATAATCGAAATGTAAAGCTCATGACCATTGACTTTGTTTAATTATGATTGTTTATTAATGGACACATGCTCAAGATGTATAAGAAACCATTTTCTAAGAAAAATCTCACTCTCTAACTTCTTGAAGAACAACATCCATATTTTCTTCATGAATCAAATCAACCTATTCTTATAGTTGAAGGGTATTTCTGTCAACCCTTCTCTAATATTTTCCAAGAGTAATAAATATTTCTATAGCCAAAACAAGTCATTAACAATGGTTTGGTTCAGGGTGAATAAAATTACACCTCATGTATTCCTATGATTCTAGTTAAGTCTAAACTAGAAAAAACAAAATAAAAAAGATCAAAAAATTCAATAATGAAAATCTTCAGGCATTGGTGATAGATGTTGTCTCAAAAAACCACATCACTGACTGATTGACATTCATTGAGAGAGAGAGAGAGAGAGAGAGAGAGAGAGAGAGAGAGAGGAGAGAGAGAGAGAGAGAGAGAGAGAGAGAGAGAGAGAGAGAGAGAGAGAGCACTACTACAATAAAAAAAATATATTTTCATTTATTTTTGCTTGTAGATTCATTCCCTTGGAGTAAAAATATATTTTTCTTCTTGCTACAGATGAAAAACTTGTTGTTATTGGATAAAACTTGCTACTATAGGATAAGACTTGTTTCTACTTTTCATAGGGCTATTTTGAGTATATATTTTTATCTCTCTTATGACTATGTTAAAATCTACATGGATGATTTCACTATCTATGGGAAGACATTTGAAGAAATGCTCACAATCCTAGAGAAAGTTCTTCAACATTACTAGGACCACCAATTACCTTTGAGAAATGAAAATTGTTACATGCTTATGACTGAAGGGATTGTGTTGGGGCATCACATATCCACTAATAGAATTCAAGCTAACCTAGAAAAGATAAGTATCATTAAGGATCTACCCACACCAAAGAATCAGAAAGATGTTAGAAGAGTTTTAAGATATGTTGGTTATTATAGATGATTCATCAAAGATTCTTGTAAAATTGTCACCCCTTTATTTGGATTTCTTACTAAGAATGTTGAATTTACATGGACTAATGATTTTCAAACTACGTTTCAGCAACTCAAAGGCCTTCTCATAACAACTCTTGTTCTGAGAGGGCCTAATTAGAAGAAGCTTTTTCACATCCACACAAATGCATCTAACACCACTTTAGCAGCAGTCATAGGCCAAAAAGATGAATCTTGGAGTTATGTAATCTATTTTATCAACAAGAATAATCAAGGGGATGAAGTCAACTAAACTATAATAGAGAAGGAATTTCTTGTCATCATCTATGCCATCAACAAATTTTCACATTACATTATATGTTACCAAGTATTCATCCACACAAATCATGTAGCAATTAGGTATTTAATGAACAAACCTATTGTAATAGATAGGATAATTTGATTGTTGATTTTTCTATAGGAGTTTTATATTACCATTGTGGATAGACTAGGTAAGGATAATGTAGTAGCAAATTTTCTATCCAAATTATAAAATGATGAGTATAGTCCTATTATTGATTATTATTTTCCTGATGAACCTTTATTTACTGTAATAATTTAATCTCCCTGGTTCATAGATATTACTTATTATCTTGCTATAGGATCACTACCACAACATCTCTCACCTAGGGATAATTAACACCTGATCCAAAAGAGTAGACATTATTCCTAGATTGTAGGATATCTCTTTATCATTGGACCAGATTTAGTTATGAGAAGATGTATTTGAGAAGATGAAGCTTATGACATTCTCTGAACCTGTCATGATAAACCCTATGGGGGTAATTTTGCTTCCAAATAAACTACCATGAAAATACTATCTACCAAATATTATTTTCCTTTTTTTCATAAGGATGCCATGATGTATACCCATAGATGTAATCAATGTTAATAAATGGGAAAACCCACTCACTTTGATGAAATACCATTACATCCATAATTAGTTATAAAACCCTTTGACAATAGGGACTAAATTTTTTAGGTCCCATTGATCCTAAATCCAATAATAAATAATATATACTAGTGTTCACTAATTATGCCATAAAATAGGCAGAGTCTAAATCTTTAACCCATGCCCAAGATGAGAAATTATTTGAGTTATTATATGAATAAATCTTCACCTACTCTGGAGTACCAAGAAAAATAGTCACAGACCAAGGCCCATAGTTCACATCAGACCTCATAGCTACCTTGGTCAAAGAATATGAAACAAGACACAAAAAATATACCCCTTACCATCCTCAATCAAATGGTTAGGTGGAAGTGACAAATAGATAATTGGAAAATATACTAAGACTATCGTCTTACATAAAAAAAATTGGTCAACTCATCTTCTAGAAGTAGTATGGGCTTATATAATCACTTGAAAAACTATAATTGGTTTCACTCCATATGAAATAGTTTATGGTAAAAATCATGTTCTACCCATTGAGTTTGAACATAAAACATTAATTACATCACTTGATTTGGTCTTATATCTTTCCCAAGCTCAACAAGATAGGATCATATAGCTGAATGCACTTGATGAACTAAGGAAGCACTTCATCAAACTAAAATAATGCAAAGACAATGTGTTGGTTGGCATGAAAGGAAAATATAGATTAAATTCTTTTAAGATAATGACTGGGCACTCCTTTTTTACTCTAATTACAAGGATCATAAAGGAAATCTATAGTCTAGATGGTTTGGGCCTTATGAGATCAAAAAAGTTTTTAACAATGGAGCTATAAAGCTCATGACCATTGACTTTGTTCAGTTTTGACTACTTGTTAATGGCCATAGGCTCAAGCTATATAAGAAATCATTTTCATGGAAAAACTCACTATCCAATTTTTTCGAGAAAAACATCCATCTCTTCTTCATGAATCAAATCAACATGTTCCTATAGTTGAAGGGTATGTTTGTCAACCCTTATCTAATATTTTCTAAGAGTAATAAAGCTTCTTGTAGACAAAAACAAGTCATTCAAAATGGCTTGGTTTAGGTTGAATAAAATGATACCTCTTGGATTCCTATGATTATAGTTGAGTCTAAATCATAAAATTAAAAAAATAAATAAAAAAATTCAATAATTAAAACCTTCAAGCATTGTTGATGGATGTTGTCTCAAAAAACTAGGTCACTGTCTGATCGACATTCATTAAAAACAGAGAGAGATAAAAACTACTACAATAAAAAAAATTATTTATTTTTTATTATAGATTCATTCTCTTAGAGCAAAAATACATTTTACTTCATGCTACGGGATGAAAAACTTGCTACTGTAGGATAAAACTTATTGTTGCAAGATAAATTTTTTTTATACAGGATAAGACTTGTTGTAGGATATAACTTGTTGCTAAAGGAAATATATCTTGATATAAGATGTATTTTTATAATTCAATCCTACATAAAGAACTTGCTCCTAATAAAATGATAATATCTGCTAGACTACCACTTCAAATCATCATTTGCACATTAATAAAAGGTTTTCCTACAAGTAACAGGGTAATTATTCTATATTTATTTCATGTCATACATTTTAATTATTATTAAGATGATGGTACCTAATTTTATTAACACACCACCATATCCTCTCATTATTACACAAACTCACCATATCTTC
>JARHVA010005545.1:0-80000 GCA_037957365.1 Torreya grandis | reverse complement strand
TTCATCCTTCTAACGTAAATGCAAGTAAATAGTAATGTATCACAAATATAAAACACATAGTAACATTAATTCAAAAAATAATTTGGTTTGATAAAAAAATAATAAAATTCATTGTTATGTGAATAAAAAACTTAATTTTAATACAAAGATAATATTAATTACCTTATGTGAATAAAAACTTTAGGGATTTTATCCACATACCAATAAATGTTGATTCTTCCAACTGATGTGCAAGGAAATAGAAATGTGACATGGATATAAAGCACACAATGACATACATTTAGAAAATGTCCAAGGCTTCCATTAAAATGTTAATAAATAATTATCCCTCACATTAATTTATGTATATTATAATGTGAATAATTACAAGAGTAATAATTCATTATTACATATATTTAGTTAGTTGTTAGAATATATTAGTTTTTTAGATATATTTATTTAGAATATATTATCGATTGTGTTATTGTTATGAGTTACAATAATAATATGTATATAGGTTGGTTGTTATTTACCAATTATAGGTATACATATTCATAAGGATGTGAGATATTTATGGTGATATGGGTCACCATGTATCCCATATGATGAAGTATGGAATAAAAAAATATTATTATGTGTTAAAAAAATTCTCTATTATCTGGTGTTTGAATCTCTTTTAAAATTTTGAATATTTTCATTATCTAGTATCAGAGCAAGTTGGTCTTGCACCTATTACGGAGTCTAGATGAGAGTCTATAAAGGAGACAATGTATCGGTCCAGTGATCAATCAAATTATCAATTATTTGCTTTTGTAGAAATTCTTCATAAAATTCATGTGTTTATCTCAGTGCCAAGCATGAATATGTGAATATGTATTAGTTCTATTTATTTGGTTATTATGGTAGTCTTTCATGTAGAAAATTAAATTTATCCAATAGTTTTTTTATGGCCTCCCACACTAGGTTGATTCACCATTAAATTTTAAAATATGTAATACCAAATTCTTCCTACTTACATCAATTTTATGCACAATTAAATATTTCAATAATATGAAGAAATAATTATAGAAGCATAGAGATCTATGATATATAGAGACATTGACTTGATGAGTCATAAATTCATTATCTTCTATCATTATTTTCCATCATATGCATCAAGCCTATGCACAATACAGTTTCTATGACTATATATAAAAATCTTAGTTTTTACTCAAGCCTTGTGCTATCCATGATCCATGATTTAGTTTTTTGTTGGCCTTTCCCCATTTTCATGGTTAATGTAGTTTCTACTTACCTTTGCATCGATGAAGGGATGATTTTTATTTATGCATTTTTATTGCAAAATTTGTGCATGATCATCTACATAGACTTCAATATTATTAATCCCATTGTATAAGAAAGTCAAATTTTCAATATTCGATATCAATTTATATTTACGTCTTAGTTTACATTTATTATTTTTATTAGTTGATAGAGTCATTAATTTATTGTTTTTGTATAAATTTGCATTTATAATCATGATAGTCAAGTTTTTGGTCATTATGAGTAATTTAAATTTTGTAGTTTATAGTTTCATAGTGATACATTTATTAGTGGTAGGTCATTCCAATAGTGGTTTTATATTTAACAATATAAAAATATTGAGTTATTTCATTATATTGTAAATCAACTTTTATTATCAAAATCAAAAATATTCAAAATCATTTTATGTCATATGGTTATTTGTTAATCAAGTCTAAGATAGTTGATTTTATATGTACAAAAATCCAAAGTGTTAGTCTAAGTCTAGTCATTTTGTTAATATTATCAAAATGTCAAAAGTCTCAAGAATTTTTATATTTAACTGTCAATATTAAAGTCTTTGTTGACCATAAATTAATTATTTATAGTCATTTTGTCAAAATTCATATTTTATAAAAGATGCATTATCATTAGAAACTGACATCCTATTTCATGTCTAAGGTCATAATGGATAAAATACCAAAAATGGAAGACAAAAAGAAAAAGAAGGTAGAACAAAATGAAAACAACTAAAAAATCTATATATTTAAAGTGTTAAAGTAGGTTCACCCAAATGTCGATATTTATAGTAAAGTTATGTATTCTTTCATTAATAATATCTTTGAGAAATTGGTTCAAGAGGCATCCATGCTCACTCATCACAATAAAAAACCAACTATTACATCTGGGAAATCTAGAAAGTTGTACATCATGTTTTGTCATGAGAGCTTTCTAGACATGATGTTTCTAAAGGTACTAAGGCTATCATTGAATTTTTTAGTTTTTAAGTAAAATGATTCTTCAATTGGAAGTTAGAGGGCACTATAGTTATGAAGGATTTATAAGCCTCTCACTACTCACTAATGAAGGGGTACTTTTGCTATAGTGGCACATATATTTTTTATTTTTAGCATTTGTTTGTATGTGTGATGAATAATAGGTGTATTTCATATTTTCTCACATAGTGTACTACACATAAAAGGTGTTTAAGAGATACAGGAGTAAAATTTGAATAAATTATTCTTGCTTATGGTAGTCACACTACATAGGTTGATTTGGTTCCCTCAGAGAATGGTTGATGGTAGATGTACTTGTTTGAAGTTCCCACATTGATTTGATTGATGAGTTATCAATAGTGAATGGTTAATGAGAAGTTGATGTGTTCCTTCTCTACTTTCATTAAGTCTTATGAAACACAAATCATCATATAAGGCTTAAGGGGGAATGTTAGAAAATAATTAGTCAACACATTAATTTGTGTATATTATAATGTGAATAATTACAAGAGTAATAATTCACTATTACATATATTTAATTAGTTTTTATAATATATTAGTTTGTTAGATATATTTGGTTATAATATATTTCTAATTATGTTATTTTTATGAGTTACAATAATAATATGTATATAGGTTGGTTTTTATTTACCTATGAGAGGTTATATGTATATGCATATTCATAGGGATGTGAGAGATTTATGGTGATATACATCACCCTATTTATAGGAAAAACTTTTCCTATATAGATTTGTAAATCCCATATGATGAAGTATGGAATAAAATAATATTATTATGTGTTAAAATAATTCTCTTTTGTTTGGTGTTCATCTCTCTTTTAAAACTTTAAATATTCCCATTATAAAATACCAACAAATTTAGAGTCAGATGTGATTGAAAAAATGTTGATGTTGTGGATTCAGTTGTGGATAACATTACATCCCTCCAACATGGTGAGCAATTTCAAGATGGTATGCATGTCAACATTAACACATCACATTAATTGAAAAGAATACCACCAAGGGTATTCAAAAAAGGTTATTTAATATTAATAACACTACCATCTTCTACCATGCCACTTTGTTGCATATTAATGAAAAAATTATCTTCGAACATGGCTATATAATTAAAAAATAGGGGTTAATATAAATATAATAAAATTTATTTTTATCAACTGAATAAATTGATGGCCACCATGAGTATATCAGTAAATGTTTCATCATATTTGAAGGAATGAAAAAAATACCATGAGCATAGATTACACAATAACAATAATGTGTACATAAAAATAAAAAGAACATAGTTATGGTTTTAGTTATATAAAACACACATGTGTGTAAAATTTCATCACTCCATAACATAACACTAAATGTTTAGTAAATGTGAAATCACACAAAAAAAACATGAATATAGAAGGAACAATAAAAAAATCATCCCTCCATTTTGTTCATAGAGATTTCTATGTGAAATGTTGCATGCCCGAGAACTTTCATGTAGGTTCCATTGTTGTTTGGGGGGAGGAGGTACATGAAAAGGTAAAGAGAGATGTTTTTAAGTGTAATTTTTCATTACTTCATTTACATACCACTAAACATGTAATCAAATGTGAACGTACATAAGAAAAACCATGAACATAGAAGACACAATAACAATAACAACCACATGATAATAAAAAGAATGCAATGGTGGGTTCAGTAAATGCAACACATCTATGCATAACATTTCATCCATCCATTAACATACCACTAAATTTTTACTCATATTTAAAGGCACGAAAAAAAAACCATGAACATATAAGACACAATAACAATAACAGCCACACAAAAATAAAAAAGAACACAATTATGGATTCAGTTAAAAGAAACACAACATGTGTGTAAAATTTCATTCCTCCATTTTGCTTATGAAAATTCCTTTATGAAACATGACATGGTTAATAAATTTTTGGTAGGTTGCATGGCCATTTGGTTGGATGAGGTATGTAAAAAGTCAAGAAGACACAGTTGTTGGCGGTGCATAGGGTGGCATTAACTTGACACATTAATATCGTAAATCCCACCAAGCCATGTGGAAAATCGTGTTGGGTTTAAAATTTATAAGCCACATGTTTTCCAACATATTTATGACTCATATTAATTTCATTTTGTGCCTTACTTCATAAAGTTTTAATTCAATGATTAAATAATGTATTCATTTAAAAATTATTATGGGTCAATTTTTATAAATTAATTGGTCCCTTTGGTCCCAATCATTGGTTGCACAAAAATAAATGAGGAAAAATTACATGTCAATGAAAACATTTTCATATGACTTCCCACAATGTATATTTTCTTCCCACGTGAAATATTTAAGCTTTAAAAATGTTAAACTATCTAAATCCAAAATTTATAGGCTAAGAAGTGGTATAATATGAAAGATGTGGGACCCTAAAGTTATGGGTCCAAATTATTGGTCCCCTTCACTTAATGGAGATAAATATTATTTCATGGATCAGATTTGAAATAAATACTCCTACATGAATCCATTAGGTTATAAACTTCACCTTAGAATATAGATGAATCCATGCAATACAAGGTTCTCAATCAAAAAGATTAAAACATGAATCTTAGACTTAAGTATGTATGAAAAGGGTCTTTCCAATAATTATTGTGATTAAATCACAAGTTAACTTTCCCACAAAGGACATGATTACCATAAGGCCACAAAGTCACAAGGTCATGGAAAGAATTGTAACCTTTATAATAGAGTGGAGCCTCGATGGATACATTAGGATATAAATTCATGATATACTATAGCTAAGTCCACTTAATAAATAGATATCATTTGATATAGCGTTAATTTATACCTAGACTTTAAAACTATATTAAAGTGTATGCATTCATGAATATAAAATGTGAACCCTTTTTACTTAGCTTATGTGAATGTGTTCGATAGGAAACATAGGATTTGTAAATAGAGTTGCATATCAAATTTAAATTAAATCAAACCCAAGGCTAGTATAATATTCACATATTTTTAAGGAGAAAACCCCATAATATTTTTTAAAAATTCAATAAGTATTGAACAAAAATTAAGTATTTAATTAGACTAGTATAGAAATCAAATCAATTGAATGGGAGAGCTTGGGGAATGAGATGGTGATGATGATAATGATAGTGAATGTGCATTATATATTGATTTATGTTTAATTTTATTGTGATAGTACTACTAAGTTATAATGTGTCACATATCTTATATATTTTCCAATCTTTCATTGACCTCTAATCTAAGTGTTTCACACTGCATAAACTAGGAGAGAAAAGGAACAATGAGATTTTTCAAAAGGAAATAATCCATTCAGTTCAGTTTGAAATTAGAGTTGTGGATCATGATAAAAGTTCATACTATTTGGTAAAAGCTTAGGGTTTGAGAAAAATAGAGAAGATGGAGTATAATAAAAAAATAGACAACTTTTCAGGTTGTTAGAGATTCCCAAGGTGTCCTTTATAATAGGCTAAAAGGACTAAAATATGAAATGCCTAAATGCATAAAAGAGTATAATGCTTTCAAACAAACAAAAATAGAATAAAGGATTGTCTTTAATTCCTATGATGACTTTAAATTATGTATGGTGCAATATAGTAAAAAAATTTATGTCAATATATGCCCTACAATGGTAGCTAGGGTCAGGTGGGGAGGAGTGGAGTATAATTTCCATGAATGCATTAAAATTAATGAAGACATTTAAATTTTCATCTATTTGACAATTATAAATCATTTTTTCTAAAAAGTATGATTAGAAGAGTGGGCCCATGATGAAAAATGAGTAAAAATTATGATGAGATACCCACATATTGGTAGTAAGCAAATTGTTAGCTTTTTTATTAAATAATTTTAGTCTCTAATGATCTCCAAAGTTATTTTTTCCAATTATACTCCACAACAATATGTGAAATTTTCATATTTAATGATTTTAACATCTCCTTATAACGTGTTGAATTTAGACTGTTTATTGCATATGCATGTGTTGAATAATGAAATGAAACTTTATATTTTGAAGAGAAAGATGAATCTATTCAAGGCAATGGCTATTTATAATCTTCAAATTTCTGTTTAGAATTTCAAATATTCAACAAGAGATTTTGGAATGTTACTTGGCTTGGAACAAATCCTTTATATATATATATATATATATATATATATATATATATATATATATATATATATATATATATATATATATATATAAAATTGTGTACAATGTAAAAAAATAGTGTTAAAGTTTTGCCAAAGGCATAAATTAAAAATAATGTAAAACTTGTGTTAAATTATCAAAGCATATGATGTCCCTACATACATTAGAATGGGATTGTACTAGAGGAAGCCAACCAAATTCACCAATGATAATAATATATATTACACAAAAGATTCACACTTATGTTGAGTGAAATCCTTGTGCAAGTTTTGATCAATATGCGTCAAAATTTTTAGTCTTATAGAGTGATTCATAAGCAATATAATATTCAATTTAAATTCAAAATAATAAATGGTATAAATAAATAATAGATGGTATTTTATTTTTTCCATTTTTTGAATGCGATGATGATTTTCATAAGTCAAACACTTCGTTGCTTTTGTAAGAGATAGTGAATCTAGTGAAGAAAGTGTTTACATGTATGCATCAATGAATTTTAATCTAGAAATGAATTGGTGTGACTCATAGACACATGTACTACAATATTTTCTTCAACATTAAATGAAATAAATAGCCAGTGCACAAAATGAGTGGGATTTTTTACAACACATGATAAAATTCTTGAAATAAATATTCCTAAACACATTTGAAAATGGTTTATCAAAATATTTATTTTTTGAAATACTTTATAACATATGGTGGAACCTTTTTAATAAATTCTCTACTTTCCATGCATACATAGAAACTTATTTCAATACAACTTTACCTAAAAGAACATGATGGAGATCAGCATTTGTTCTCCAAATGGAAAGCATTTATATGTTGTGGTTGTTCAATTTGATGTCATTATAATATGGAACATATTTTTTTATTCCATTATTTTCAAGGATTATGGAATAATCCTGATATAACTCCTAAGGCACTTTGTATTGGCATTAAAGAGTTGTTTATTTTTATCAAACATATTTATTCAATGCATCTAGAATTTTTATTCCAAAATTAATGAGACACATGTTATATACATACGGATCTCATAATCTTCAAGTTTTGGATCAAAATTTATAATATTTAGTAATGTGATCACAATATAGAAACTTTAGCAAAAAATTTAAACTATGTGATTCTCATACATACATTAGCATGTCCCTAACTAGAGGCAATTGACCCAATATTATAATGAGAGTAATTGATAACTTTCCAAATGGGATAGACTTATGCATGAGGAAAGGCTCCTTAAAATGTACATGAATAGGGGCTTACAATTTTTAGCTTATTTTAATTTCAAAATTGCACATACAATGTATGGATCAAAATTTATATGAATACACAAATGCAATAAGAAGATTTTTTTATAACACCCATGTTGGAGAGTTGTTAATGATGTCATGTTATGTCATAGATGTATCCTAGTGAGTGGAAAGAGCCTTTATAGTCTATGTGACAATGACAAAGTGTGCAATGCGCTTGTCCTAGTATGCTTAAAGAAGGTTTGGTTGATCTTCAGAGTTTACTTGGTTTGAGATGTTTATGGATGAGTATGAAGTATTGAGCATGTGAAACATGTCCCATAATAAGTGTTATATGTTTTTAGAGCTTATGTGCATGAGTGTAATTTATCTAGTTCTTCATTGTGTTCATCTAGACATTTTGGTCCAGTGGTAGAAATTTTGAGTAGGCAATTTGATGATGTCACCATTTTCACATGGGAATGAGTCAAGGGGAGTTGGTCATATGGTTTTGATCACATTAGTCCCTAGTTCTTATGCACTAGATCTCAAGTTATGCATCAAAGAGTGATCAAATATATGAGGTTACAAAGTTGGACTCTTAGTTAGAATTCATTATTTTCCCATACTTCGCCAAATTTGCATGTGGCTAAAAATATTTGAGTAAGCATGTTGATAAGTTTAGCATTCATATGCATGGAGATATTTGGACAAAATGATCATATGGGTTTATTTATTTTTGTGCCTAATTTATTTACATTAAATTTTAGATTATGTGATGAAGTGCATCAAAAGATATCCATATGCCAAGTTGGGCTCCCAAGTAGTTTGACTATGTTTTTCCATACTTAGCCAAATTTGTGTGTGATAAAAACACCTGAGTAGGCATTTTTTATGATGTTATATCTTGCACTTGTGAAGGTGTCAAGAGAAAATAATAACATGAGTTTATTCATTTTGATCCTATTTGATTTGAGCTAAAATTCAAATCATGCGATCAAGAATGTCAAAATATATGCTTGTTCAAAGTTGGCCTCCCAAGTAGGTTTTTGACATAATTGGCTTTGTGATAGAAAATTTTGAGAAGGCATTTTAATGGAATTATATCTCACATGCATGGAGGTTTCAGGAGTATTCTAGTATATGGTTAGATTCTCTTATATAAGGAGATCATATGATCCCAATTTGAGATCATGTGTCTAAGCATAGAAGAATTTATTAAGGTTTAAAAATGGCTACTCATGCAGATAAGCAAGGTTCCCATAGTCATTTATGTACAAGTTAAAGTTTGAGCAAGATCGATGGTGCACATTGCTCTAAGAAATTAGGAAGCAGTGAGATAAATACAAGTGCATGATATTTAATGACTAAGAAAATTTAAGGGATAAATATCTAACAACGATCAGGTGTTCTTATAGATTAATCAAATGGTGAGCATTGATAGTTAAAGCCTTGGTTGCTCTTCAAAGATCAACAGAGCATATTGAGTCAATGTTTCTAGATTACATGAGATGAGGTTAGATATCAGATGTTTAAAAATTAAGAGTTGGTTCCTATGAATTAAATTTTATAAAAGATCAATGGTGTGAGATTGATCCAAAGATGAGAGGACACGAGATGATTGAAAAGTTTTTG
This sequence comes from Torreya grandis, assembly GCA_037957365.1. Classification (NCBI taxonomy): domain Eukaryota; kingdom Viridiplantae; phylum Streptophyta; class Pinopsida; order Cupressales; family Taxaceae; genus Torreya; species Torreya grandis. The sequence goes on along the minus strand of JARHVA010005545.1, from coordinate 70,710 downwards.
AGGTTTTACTATGACCATTCCCATTTAAATATTTAAATTTAACACAAAGAAATATTAGATTTCTATATTTTATCCATATCTTTTGATAAAAGTCAAAACTTTTATTGTTGTAAAAATTAAAGTTGTAGAGGACACTAAGGTGAATCCAATAATATAGATTTGAAGATCTGAAAGTTAGTACAATCAAATATATTGAGCCTAAAAGTTAATCATGTGTTCGTGTTTGTTCTGCAAGTGACTTGAAAAAGATAATTGAGCTTATATAGATATTGTTTCGATGTCTCTTGATGAATTGTCTATTAGGTTGTGTTGTAGACTCCATGAGGATGTTCTATGTGACTTTATAGGTGTGATCAATCTATCTTGAGTATGAACAATGCATAAGAAGTTGACTATGTATTCGTTCATAATGTTCCTATGCACCAGGTCAGTGTTTGAGTTGTTTAAGAATACGTAGAGGTGAGTAAATATGACTATGATCATTTAAAGATGTCAAAAGGGACATAAAGAGTGGACCCATATATTTGAAATTGGTCCTTTGATCTTATTTTGATTGATGAAGTGCTAAAATGGGTGAATAGGTCTTTATGAGACCTATAAGAGCTATAAGGGCCTTATTAAAAAGTATAGTTGCGTAAGGGTGACCCATAGATTCTATGACTGACCTATGAAGATTGTATTGAGTTGTGTCTCAGTGAGATAGATTTATTAAGGGTTAAGACATGCCTAATGGCTGACCAAGATGTTAATCATGAATGCTCTATATATAGTGAAACCAAATGTGATGGTTTCTAGACTTGTAAGACTTGAATGAAGGAGTATGAATGTGGAGCAAAGTGAAGGAAAAAACCTTTCAAATATAAGGTATAGGTCACTAAGGACTGGTAGAGAGTGAAGAGGATCAAACATGCTTGTCTGAGTAAGGTGCTAAAGATGATCACATAGATCATTGGACCTAATAAGCCTAGAAGAGGTAGAATGGGTGAGTATGCTCAAGAGGTTATTTGAAAGAGGCTTGTGTGTGTGAATTGTGGAGTGAAGGAGGGGTAGAGTGACCTATAGATAAGTTGATGACTAGATCAGTTTGAGGACTATGTGTATGACCTATTGGTCATAATTCTATTGGCAAAATAGTGCTCTTAATTTTTGAGTGTGAGTGAAGGTAAGGTGAAGACTGTGTGATATTGGTGGTTGATCTAAGAGGTAAATTAGTGTGTGGGCTATGTGTATGACCATATGGTCATGTTGTTGAAGTTTTGATACAGTTGTTGTTGTCAAGGATATATTGAGTGTGCAGAGTTGAAGAGTGGGGTTAGTTGGGATATGTAATGTTTCCTAATTGATCTTTGTGTACTGGTTCAAGTATATAATGTGCTTTGGCCAATAGGGAGTGTTGAGTGAAGGTGAAATGTGATAATCAAAGTTATATTATCAAGTTTTGAAGACATCAATTCAAAGGTAGAGTTTTTCATAGGTGTCTTTATGGTTTCTCAACATCTAAGGGGGTTTCAACCTCCTTGCAAGGTGAAACTTGATAAAAATCTAGTTGTTGTGGTTGCTCAACTAGATAGGTGTAGAAACTCCTTGTGGGATTGCAGTCTCACTAAAATTATAAATAATAGTTCCTTGATCATTTGTAGATGGTCTAAATTGGATCTTGTTATTATAATATAGTAATGCAAATATAGGTTCCAATGGGTTTTATTCACCAAAAGGGATTCACACATATGTCATGTGTTATGTGCTTGATCTTGCATTGCCTTTCTTATTCATTATTATGAATGATGTGTATACCTTATGAATGTATGTATTGATTGATTAAGAGTTTGGAATAATTGGAACTAAAGTTGAAATATTTGGGCTCATTAATTCACCCCACTTCTTAGTGATTGTACCTCTTAAATCCATAATTGATCCTTTTAAATTAATAGTGGTTCATTAGCAAGCCTAGTCATCAACTATTATACTTCAATTCTATCCAATTATAGATTCACTATAAGGTTTCCCCTTATAGGCATCAGGGGTAAATCATATATGTAATTAGATTATGACATTAAATTTATAATGTATAATTGATTTTATTAATTAAATAAATTGCTCATTCACCATATATGAATACTACATGAGTTAACATTATGAAATGAAAGGATTAATATAGAATAATAATGGGTTCAGTCTTATATTATTATACTTCAATGTGATCCATGTACTAATCGACTATAACTTTTTCTTATATGAACATCAAGAATAAAATCTATGTAAACACACATTATGATATAAATTTTAAAATATATAAATCATTTTATTAATTAAATAAATTTGTTACCACACTCAAAATTAAAAATTAATTTTATTAATTAAACATTTTTATTTCGACACCCTTTTAATTATAAGCTCAAAACAAATTTACACTACACTGACATGTGGCTTACATAATATCTCAAGATTTATACTTTTATGCTTTAACCATGATTAAAACCCTCTATGTGGTAGATATCAGTGATGAATTTACACTCCAAATTACATCAAGGAGATAACCCAAAAGATTTTTATGTAAAGTGAAATGAAGATCGAATCCTATTATATAGTGGAAACAAATAAACAAGTAAAATTATATGAAATGTATCTAATTTCATATTTAAACTGTGTCAGGGAATTTAGAATTATGATTCTTGAATCAAATTTCACATATGTATACTTAAAGTTCCAAAAAAAAAAAAATTATAAGAATTATATTAGAATTTATATAATTTATGTGAAATTTTATACAAATGTAATATGAATATAGAATCTAGATTTTAAATTCCATTTAATTTCAAATTATGTTTTAATTGAATATCTATTCAAAAAGATATTTGTTATTATTTAATATAAATACAAATGTATTTTCAAAATAATTTTATTAAAAAAAAAAATTATTTACAAATTTTATTTCTTATTTATGAATTTATTATTTTGGTTGCATCCAAAAATCACGACCCTCCACATATCACAATCACACTTCTTGACATAATAGAGTTCATTTTTATTAGACTCTTGTTTCTTAAAGATTTAATGCAAACACATTGAATTAGAATAAAGTTGGAAGCAAACTTTAATCAAGCAGCCTTAACTTATTCTAAAGATCATGTTCCAGGTAATAATTTTATCTTGTAAAACAACAAATGTATCTCACTACCTTTTCGCATACCTCCTCCCCCAAACGGCAATGGCACCTCTCCAAATATTCTTGAGCATGAAACATTTCATAGAAGAATTTCCATCAATAGAGTGGAGGGATTATAATTATTATTACTAAAATGACACAATTGCAGTGGGAGTTCTGCTTTCGAAGACATTCCAGCGCTGTTCAAACCTCCAACACCAAGCCATAAAAAAGTGCCTCACTATACCCAGTTTAAACTTTCACAAATGTGAGAGAAGGAAAAACTAAATAACCAAATCTAAACTAGTTCGCAGATTCAAGTGTGAAAAGAGGTGCTGTAATTGTGCCATCATTTTCTATTTTATCCATGGTGATATACGGTTTTTGGCACCATATCTTGCAGCCTGGTCAATTGTATCTCTCTAGGCACAGGATCGAAAAAGCTATAAAAAAACAAATGTCAATGTTATATGTTAATCCATAGTGGTGTCTAGTCCTCCTCCTGAGCCCATCTTCAGGAGATAAATGCTTGAATTGTCCAAAAATCTGGAAAAAAAGAAAAACAAATTCTAAGATATGTGCAGAGTATAGAATATTTTGGCATTTGTTGTGACATAAGCAATCATTTTCATCTTCTTGCATTTACTTGTAACTACAATTTCCATTCCAATACAAAATCTTGTAAACAAACAATTTCCCTGTAGCTGCAATTTATCAAATGATAGGATAACGTGAACTTACCCTAAATATCTTTGCCTTTTTGTTGTAATTACAATACTAGGACCTACTCTGCTTTAAAATACTCTCCAAATGCTCTAGTGGTGATTTCGCTAACCTATTGTCATCGTGCAAAAAACATTCCTGTACATTGAAACAAGCATAGAACGAATGCCGGCACAACCAAAATCTCCACCAACAAAACTAACAACGGATATGATTGTTTATGTGGGTAATTGATGGCTTCTAGGGAGATGGCAATTGAATGCAAGCGACAGATTGCACAACAAAATCTTCCCACCCCAAACCGTTGGTTTCTCTCCAACTCTTCTTGCTTTGTAAAATCCAGCAAACAATAACACGTTTTTATAGGGATTTAGATTTTTAAAATCTGTTATCATGTTTCTTAATGAAATAAATATAGTATGGAATGGCAGTTTGTACAAACCCATCCTCTATTTATCATGTTATTAATGTCCAATCTCAATTCAAATGAAAAAACTTATAACATTATTATATTTTAAAAAAAAACACTAATCAACTTACATAAAATATTATTATTTTATGTATACCATTAAGAAACCTGCTATTTCACTTTAAATCTAAACGATTCAGTAATCTCCCTCCGGAATTAATAACATAGTTAGAAAAAGACACATGTTTTCTTAAATGACAAGTAATGACATTTTTAATAAAGGAAAGTGTAATTTTAGTAAAAAATCATATGAGGATGGTCCCATTTATGTATGACAAAAAACAATACTACGTATCAATGGTAATAATATGATAGGCATTTAACACTATCAATGTCCTCCACGACATCCGCATACCTAAAAAAATAAAGTTAAAAGAGGTCCAAAAAAATTATACAAATTTCAAGCTTCGTTGGTGAAACATTGATATGACACGAACATGAATGAAATGGAAGAAATATATAGGTATTATAGAAGTTTGAGTGCTTTACAGTTTTGTATAGTTTTTGATATGTTTAATAATAATTAAAAAGAAAACAAATCAACCGACACCATCATAGTGCGTATAAATTCCGACACCTTTTAAATACGTTTACGTATTATTTATGGCTCTAAACAAGTGAGATATAATTATTTTTATAGTTGGTAAGAGCATGGCACTTCCTAAGTTGATGTGATGTGTTTTTTTAATAATTTTTTATATTTTTTTTTCTTGGAAAAAAATGATATTTAATGTTATAAATAGTTATAATTAATTAAATAATTTATAAATATATTAAATAATATTTAAATACATATACATATTAGTTTGAGATTGTTATATTCAAAATAATTTAAAAATTAATTATGGCAACCATTGTTTTATATGATTTATAATTTTTTTTAATATTTAATTTATATAATAAATAAATTTTAATATTATTATTTTCTTTTATATTAATTTATTTTATATGATATAATTTAAATATTGTATATGTTATATTATTTTTATGTTTTGATTACTTATTATAGGACTACAATTATATAATAAAAATTTATAAATATTAAATTATGAATTTAAAAAAATTAATTATTTTAAAGAAAAATAGAAACTATATAAAAATAAGAAATATAAATGATTTAAATATCAAAGATATATATATATATATATATATATATATATATATATATATATATATATATATATATATATAAAAGTAAATTATAAAAATATAAAATATTAAGGAAAAAAAAAGATAAAATAATTGATGTGATAAACCAATACTATTTATATTTATAAAATTATATTCATTCTAAATCATACAGGGAAAATTTTGTGCAATCTAAAAGGAATAAAAAAAAATGTATATGAAGAAAAACATAGAAAGGATGTTATAAGTAGTGATGTTGAATATAAATAAAATATCAATATAAATGAGGAAGTTTTTATATTTGATATGTACGTTCAAGATTATATATATATGAAATTTAAAATTATGTAAAGAAACATAAAAATTTAGATAACTTATTTTTCAAATTATAATTTTTTATAATAGACATATTTATGTATATTTTATTTTATTGAATTTATATTAAATATATACTTTTTAAAGAGTGTAATTTATGATTAAAATGAAGTATAAAATAAATATTTATTTAAAGATGGTTAAATAAACTTCTTACCTTTAAAATTATAAAATTCCAAAATAAATAATTTATTTAACTTAAAATTTATAAATTGATAATCCTTGATTCAATAGTGTAGAGTAGATATACATATAATTTCAATTTATAAATATTTTTAAATGATTATTTTATGGACTAAAAATATTTTTTAAAATAATTATTTAAAGTAATATTTATAAATTATCAATTTTTACTATTTAATAATGAAATATAATAATTGTACATATATTTTCAATTTAATAAATAATTTTATAAGATTATAATTCGAAAACCAATTTAATTTTTAATTTTTAATATATTTAATTAATATAATATTGATTTAATAAATAGTTTTAAAAAATTATCTTAAACAAATGTTGATTTTTTTTATTTTTATAAAAAAATCAAAAAAAAAAAATGTGGAGGGTTTTGGTTAAAAACCATGTAAAGAAGTATGTTCATATGAATATGCATAAATAATGAATTTAGCTTTTCAGGGGTATGTATGTTTCAATTTATTCATAGTTTATTAGAAATTAAAATTGTAAAATATTTAATCGATTATTAAGTCAATAGAGAGGCTTCCAAGTAATGCATATTATAGAGATAAAATTTACAATCTTAGGATATATATATATATATATATATATATATATATATATATATATATATATATATATATATATAATCAAATTTAGTTATGAATATTTGATAATATTAATTTTGACTCACTTTTATTTTAATTGATTTGAACATTTAATTTAAATGAATTTTATCACCTCATTCTATCTCAAGTACTTATATGGATCTTTGCCTTTTTAAATCTCTATTTTACATCTATAAAAATATTCTTAATCACTAAAAAATCTTTTTGATATTTTTATGGACATTTCACATTCAAAATTTGACACATCTATTTTTAAAATATGATCAATTGATATAGGTCAATAGTGGAAGATGATCTTGAATTCTATGGATCAATCTTGACCTTCACTGTAATAATGACTAGTTTTCAAATTTAAATCCTTCTTTACAAGCTCATCTAATTTATAGGATAAGTAGCGTGAAGCTTTCCCCATTTTAAATTATTATAAAGGAAAATCTTAAACACTTACTCTATCACTTGGAAATTTCAATATTCAAACACATCTATTGTATTGTGCACCAAACAAAACTTTCATATTCTTTCCAAATCTGATTTTAATTATTTGAAGTAGTCCTTAGATAAGTTAAGAGATTATTTTATCTAAGTCAAAACAAATAATTATTAAATATTCAAGTCATTTTTATATGTATACATGTAGAAAAAAGAGCGCAATTAAACAAAACATTTTAATTGGAAAAATTACATGGTCTTGATTTCTCTCTTTAAAATATTAAAATGTTAAAAATTAATACTCACATTAATTATAATTATGTGATAAAATAATCTAATTAATTAATATATTATATAAATTTAAATTATTATAAATTATATTTATAATATTTGAGTGTGTTATGAGTTTAACAAATCATCTATATTAAGAAGAATGACTGTAAGAGAAAATTAAAGAAGTATTGACTCCTTAATATAATAGGATTAATCTCAATACGTATGTGTATAAGTTTGCCAATAATAATGATAATCTGAATATTTTATATGTTTTATTCTTGAAAACTCAAACCAAAAAAATATTTGGTATTAGAGCGAGTACAAGCCTAGTCATTAGAGTCTATACACGAATATGTATGCCCTGCTAGCATTTAAGTAAAATTTAAGAATGGTTCGTAGCTTTTAAGGTTATATTAGTAATTATTAAAAGGTATTTAAGGTTCCATATGGCTCACACTCCGAATGACTTCAGTCGCATAATAAGGATTTGATCTCCTCCATTGTGATACACTAGAACACAACCTTATATTGATAAGGTTATATTAGTAATGTTTTGAAAGTGTAAAAAATGTTGATAAAACTAAATGATGATTTGGATAAGGTCCCGTTAAATGCAAAAAATAATTTTATATCCTATATTATGAGCAACAAAAATGATGATAATGTGGAGTATCCCATGTTTTTTAATTAAATATGTTTGTGGCATAAGTGAAAAGATGGAAAAAAAATCCAATAAGTGTTGAAAACGATGACATGGTTCAAATCATGAATTGGAAGAAGTAATTTATAATTTTTATATGTACTTATAAATTATAGTTTAATTAATTTCTAATATGTATCTAACATACATGTTAGTATGTAAGTTCTCATATATCAAATATGATTTAAAAAACTTGGAAATGTATTACGAGTTTGGACTTTACATAAGATGTACTTCATGTTGCTACATTGATGAAAAAAATTATAGATCGATCATTCCTCGTGTGTGTGTCATAGATCGATCATTCATTTTAAGGTATTGAATACCAAAGATTGATTTATATTGATCTTCTTGTGATCATATGATTGTAAATAAGTTTAGTTTCTTTTTAGAATACAAATAAACATAAAATAATCTGAAACTAGTATTTTAAGCATATATCATAAGATTGGGCAAGATTATCTAGAAACAATATAAAAAATATATAAGACACATCAAATTGATTACCTTCTTCAAAGGATATCATTTTCTATCTAACATACATACATGTGTGGCCACATATAAGAACTCAACATTCTCATCGATGTTTGGACACATATAAGAGTTAGTCTGTTAACATTTCTCCTTGTGTTATTGAGATTTGTTCAACAATTCAAATAAATAGGTGAAGTCTTTCCTTGTATTTTGGTAGAGTAATTTTTCACAAAAAATATTTTATAAGAGTATATGGTGGTCCCTTTATTTATAGCTTTCTCATATTGATTCCAACCATTAGATGTTAATTTAGATGTGTGGTTGAGTTTCAAGCTAATTTGGATGGCAAATTAAATTGATATTTGGGATAGATTTTGCATTAATCAAGCATGGGTTGCACTTATTCCTATATTTCTAATATTTTATAAAGCTTGAGTTTTGGATCCATTTGAATCTACTTGTCATATGAATGGAGTAATAATTCAATTAATGATTTTTTTTTTAATTATAAAATTTACAATTAGATGAATATTAACTAAATTAACTTAATGCAAAGTGATGTGACTTTTGAAAGTCAAATAATTTTTCAACCTAATTAACATAAAACATTACTTGTAAAGTAGCAATGTGCCTCAAGATGAATTAGATGAAGCTAATAATAGGATATGGTGCACTCCTCAATCAGGGATGCACTAATGTGATTTATAACATGTGTGTATGAATATATAAATGTTAGTAATTTCAAACTTGCTTCGTGTGTTGTTACAATAAATAGTTTTGATTGTAATTTTCTACAAGAAAGTGACGAAAATGAAGTGTATATATTTTTTTCCTATTTCAAATTGCATTGTAAGACAATAGATAAAGTAACAACTTTTAAAATAATGGAAAAGACATTAAAATTATTTAATATTTATTAAAGAAATATGTGTTCATTTTTTGTTGATTCTTATTCAATTTACAAAAAACAAGCTCACAAGGATGCTCCAAACAATGTTTGACATGCCCATGATGTTCCCTCGAAGGAGTGGCTAAATTATTTTTTTGATGGATGTGCCCTTGAAAGGAATAAAATTTAAAAAAATAATAAAATTAACCTATGGATAAGATTAATCTAGGTGATTTAATGCTTTCATGCTTTGATATCCAATGATGAAGTAAAAATATTATTTGCCCAAAAGAGGAGAGAATCGGGAAGGATGCATCCCAAGATAAGTGACACACTTTGACTTACCCCAAACAAGGTGAAATATATGATCTTATAATTAGAAGAAAGACTTAATGATTAAATGGCTTCAAAGAGGGCATAATTTACTAAGTAATTTATTTGCCTCAGTAGTGAAGATATGATCATTGATTAATTGATGTGCCCTAATAGAGAAAATTTTATTATTTTATCACACTAATTGATTGATTGTCAAGCATAGCTCAAGGATTTAACATGTGACAGAAATTGAAGATGATATGGATGACATAAATTTGATGTCATAATACAAAATAGATGTGTGTATGGTATAACAACTTTGTAAGGAATGAAGAATCCACATATAAAATCAGGGACATAAGGATGCGTAAAGAGATAAACAGATGAAGGTGATTGAAAGAATATAATAATGATGAGAAAAAATGAAATTGGATTTGAAGAATAATGGTGACCGAGCTAACCTTATAAACTTTATGTGATCATGTTTTACCTACATAGTTTGTGTGGACCACAGGCCATTGTAGTTCCCATAAAAATAGGAGAAATGTGATTAGAAATGAGGAATGAAGAATATAATATAAGACTTGATTTCATGACTAATGAATATTGATGCAAGCCAAAATGGCATGATAATATGTGAGTGGTCAAAGATGACCAAAATTATTGGATTTGAGTGGATGATTTTGTAAGGGGATAAACTTCCAAAAGAGTACAACATCGTATATAATCTTCAAGCACTTGATTTTTAATGTAGCACATGATGATATGTACCATGATATAAAACACCATAATTACATGGCCATGATGTATATAAGAACTAATGCCTGATCTAATAAACAAATGACACAAATTTACATCATGATATGATAAAACTAAGATGAGATTAATGGTGTATGCCGATGGATGGCGTTAGGTACAAGCACAAGGAATCACCTTAATGAAGCATATGAACTGAGTCAAGGAACAAAAATAAAATCAAACAAACAAGAAAATAAGAAAACACATAAACTTAAAAATAAATGTTAAGAAGCCAAAGTTAATTCAGACTGAGAAGCAAACACATCATTGTTGATTCTATTTATTCCAATTGCAACATGATTTTGAATGTTGGGGTCAAACACCTCTGAAAATTATATCAATGGTACCACAATATTTTTTCATTCCTTAGGCTTGAGATTTGCTTCAATCTAGATGAAATTTGGATTAGTGGTTGTGCTGATATTAACTTTAGTAATGTCCTCATCAAATAATGAATAACTGATTTATTTAGATATTGGTTCCTTAAAGAGGTTTTTATCAACAAATTCTTCTTAATTTTTATTTTCCTCTAGCGCTTCCAATAAGGTTTCAATAAAGTAATTTAACTTTTGACTTTAGTTATCCCCTTGCATGTCAAAGAAGGTTTCACTAAGAGATGTTAATTTTAAACATTGATTTTCCCCTAGTGCCTCAAAGAAGGTTTCACTAGGAGGCTCATCTTCTGAATGATTTATATCTTAAAACCCTAAAAATTATTTAACTAATATGTCACCCTGGAAAAAGGCCAATTATGTGCAATTTTATTGGTCACAATCAATGATTGTGGTAAATTGGTTATCAAATGAATAGATAAAAAAATACTATGTGAAGAGTCTAGGTAATGGTATTTGAAGGGTAAAAGGTAGCACAATCCTCATAGAAATGAATAGGATAACTTGGATCAATTTCAAAGGAATCTTCTTGTAAAACTATGAAAGAATCATTGATGTCTCCAAATAGATCTAATATAAGTGCATAGTAGATATAATAATATCCATTAATGTATTCTAATTTTGAAGCTAATTATGACTCAATTAGATATGAATCCAATGTTGAGACTAAAATTGACTTTGATTATAATTTGAAATATAAATTTGGTTCTAAAATGGACCCTGATTTTGATATTGGTTCTAAAATAGAACCTAATTATGATTTGAATTCTGAGAGGACTATTGTTGCTTCTGACATTTGCTCCAAATTTCAACTTGATTCTAATATATAATTATCCACAAAAATGTCTAGTTGGATTGTGTTTCAAAAAAGTACCCTTTTCACTTTTCACTTTGAAATTAAGGATTTGGGGATGTTTTGCAATGGATAAAAATTGGTGTGTTGGTTAATAATGGGCTATTTAAAATAGGGCTCATCAAATATGGGTACTTCATTAAATACAGGTCCTTTGTCAAAGAGGGGTCAACATTCAAAGGGTGACTCATCAAAATTTAACTCATCAAGGATAGGTTACTCAAAAAAATATCAAAGATGAGTTAACTATATTGATATTGATTTGGAAGTGGATGAAATTGATCTTGCTTGGGAATGAGATCATTACATATCCCCATTGATTGATTTTGATATGTGGATGCACTTGGGTATTTAATAGATGATGGCCCTTAGAGGGGAAATGACATAATATGGTTGGACTAATAGATTTTATATAGCACTAGGGCAATAATGGATTTTAAACTAGTGAATGAAATGTCAAAATTATACGTAAGGTAGGATAATTGTTGGCTAAGCTAGGGGACTTAGTCTATCACATCTTGACTCATGAATGGTAATGCTATAATAGGTTTAGGATTGTGATAGTTAATGAATTAAATTAACCTTAGACTAGATTCCCCAAACAATGATACATGCAAGGGGATTGTATTATAAGTAATTAGCCACAAATACAACAGATATGTTTGATTGAAATGGCCCTAAATATGGTGTATTTACTTAATTTTCTTGTTTTTGGTCAAGGTTTACTTGATTTGACTTGATTGGTTAAAAATAGGAATAGGTTCAAAAGTGACCTAATGTGGACAATTGATTTCAAACTAGATTTGGGTCTAAATAGACATAGTTTTAATTGTTTTCAATTAGACAACATAATGGTTAGTTTGACCTAGAATTGGGTATAATAACCCTTATTGCATAAATGTGTAATGACTAACTGAGACTTCGGATAATGTTGATTACTTTGAAGTGTAAAATACATAACACATAACACGTGGGTATAAAAATAAAAAATATACAATATAATCCTTACTTTTAATGGTAAGACATGTGTAAAATGCTATTATAGTCCATGTAATTACCTTGTTTGAAGCAATGATATATTAATTTCACTTAACCCTCATTTCAAGTAGTGAAATCTTGGGGGAGGTTGGTTTCCTTCATATTATAAATCACTTACAAATGATGGTCTTAATCTAAATTTTTAAAAATTTGTCTAAATGGTCCCTGATACACCTTGTAGTACATGGGGTTTAAAATCCATTGAATAATAATGATTAATGGGTAGTGCTAGAGGGTTTAGTCCTTTCATGCTCACTCTAGCTATAATGGTTTTAGTGGAGTGCTGGGAAAAAAATTAGGACTTGAGGGGTACTATCTAAGGTTTATGTTAAAGATTAAAAGCCTTTTTATTTCATAGATACACTTAAAACACATAGTCACTGAACCAAAATGATAAAATATAACCTCAATTTATATGAATTATCAGATGTATGGGTTGGTATGTACATTGAGAAATAAATTCCTAATCACCACTCCATATGAACTTACAATATGGAGATGAAATCCAACATCATCCATAAGACCCCATAAGTGGGAATTAATATAGCATAATTTAGTTCACTTCCATGAAAACAATAATAATCTATGTGTTTTGGTCACCCAAGCTCCCTAAAGGGGACAAGGGGAGAGCATGCGTACATAATAGACTACTCAAAAGAAAGTAATTAAAATAAACACATAATTAAATGAAAGATACAAGTAAATTTTAAGAACACCAAAATCAAATGTTAGTTCTTTTTTATTGCACCAAAATAAGTGTTCAAAAAGTTGTTTGTTTCTTAAAACCACATCTTTGTTGAGCAAAACCTATACTAAATAATTTAAAGGTTTAAATGTGTAGTATTTAATAAGTGAACTTTCATAAAAATTGAATTAATTTTTGAAACCTATAAAAAATAAAACATGAATTATTATAAAGTCATAATTTTATTTATAACAATAAAATAGGTTTCTATAAAAAAAAAATAGAAATTATAGAGAACCCAACAACAATAATAAAAGTATCATATGCTAAATTTAATAAAATAAATAAAATGTCAATTATAATAAATTCTTAAAATTATTTACAAAAAAATAGAGATTTATATAGAAAATAAAGTATACAAAGAACCCAAAAATTAATTTAACAAAAATGACAATAAAACCTTTCTATGTTAAATTCTAAAAGAAGACGAGGTGAAACTAAGTTAAAATTTATACTAATTTCCAAATTAAAGCAATAATAGGATGATTGAAAAAATAAAATGAGATGTGACTCTTACTGATCCTACCAAATATGGTCATACGATTGAAAATAAGGCTATTTTTTTGTTAGAATGCAAACAAACATAAAATAATTTCAAGCTAGCATTCTAGGCATATATCCTCAAATTGGGAAAGATCTAGAAACAATAAACAAAATAGAAGACACATCAAAGAGATTGCCTTCCTCAATGAATCCCTTTTTCTAGATAACATACATACATTTGTAGCCTAGATATAGAGATTGAGATCTTCATCAATGTCATGGAGCTAGTCCATTAGCATTTCCGCTTGCACTATTGAGATTTATTGAATAATTAGAAGAAATAGGTGAAGCTTTTCCTTGCTTTTTGATAGATTGATTTTTCAAATTAAAACATTGATAAGAGTAGAAAGTGACCCCTCTATTTATGGATTTCTTAGACTAAATCCAATTGCTAGATGTTAATCTAGATGTGTGGTTGAGGTCCAATCCAATTTAGATGGTAAATGCAATTGGTATTTGTGATAGAGTTTACATTAATCAAGCATGAATTGCATTTAAACTAATATTTGTTGATATTTTATAAATCTTGACTTTTGGTTCCATTTAAATCCACTTGTCGCATGATGTCATGATGATGTTATGATGAATATATGTGTTGATGATGTCATGATACAAATATTTGGATCTCCTTGCCATATGAATGAAGTAATAATTCAATTAATGAATTATGAAAATAGGATTTTCTGAAATTTATGGAATTTTTCATTAGAGGAAAATTAGTTCAATTAACTTAATGCAAAGTGATGTGACTTTTGAAAGTCAAAAAATTGTTGAACTTAAGTGACCCAAAACATCACTTGTAAAATAATAATTTGACTTAGGATGAATCATATTAATCTAATGATTGACTATGGTGTATTTCCCAAATAAGGGATGCATCAATATGCTTTTGAATGTGCACATAAGATATGCAGATGAATCTAGATGTTTTGATGGTTTCAACCCTTATACTGCGTTATTACATTCAATCATTCTAATTATAATTTTGACACATAAGTTATGAAAATTAAGTGTATACACTTATCATTGGTTTAGTTCATTTAAAATTAATCATTTTATCATTAAAATAATATTAAAACACAATACTATCACTTAAGTAGGTGGCTATCATGGTGCATGTGTGTTATGTGAATGCACAATAAAAACTATATCATGTAGTGAGTTATATTTAATGATTCTTCAATAAGTAATACCACTTTTAATTCATTTATGTCAAGTTCCATGGCATACACTTTATGAAACATTATATTTTAGATATTTTTTCAATATCTCGAGGAACATGATGTAAAATTGGAGGAACACTTTATTTGGTCAAATGGTAGGCATCATAGTTAAAATATTAACAAATTTTTTTCAACTTTATAGATATCATCAATTTATTGGCAATCCTTATATTTGGAGTTTTTATTTACAATTTTCATGTGAAGGAGGAACATGGTATGTTGGTTCTTGCATCAAGATCTCTAAATAAATGTAATATCAACCACGAAAAAGATTAGTTGAGTGGTGCCAACACTAATTTTTTAATTAATGGTAAAATGTGGGTTTTTAAAATGGTCCAAACAATTTAACATAAAATATCCAAGGATATGATAAATAATAACCATAAAATAAAATATAAATTCCAACTACTTGGAAAAATAACCCAAGCAAATAAAAAAGAGATTACCTACAACAAACCAACAACAAATAACCATATGTGAAGAAATATCATTGAGTGATAAAAAATAATCCCACTCCTCCTTAAATTACGTCAAGTATCCTTCCAAAAAATATTCTTCAAGGTCCTCCACAACATCTACTTGATACTTTTTCTAGCTCCTAGTTCTCTTTCTAGGTCTAACTTAGACTAAAACATCTTTCCTCTTCCTCAACCCATATTATAACATTTGGATATCAGTGTAAAGATTTATATAGTGTTATACTAATTATTATCAAATTTTTAATATTTTCCTTTATTTTATACATTTCACCTTCTAGTTTCTCTATCATACCCTTCAGACTAGAAGATTCCTCCTTTGGTTGGCATATATATTTTCAAAAAAACCATTTGGCTTTGTCAAAAGAATTTTCCATCATTGGAGTATGAATATCACCATCAATATGATGATGGAGGGTATAAAATTTACCGTTAATCATATTATTTTCATTAAAAAATCTTTTAAGGATACTCAATTGTAAATGTGATTCATTTTCTAAGTTTATAACCCTTCTTTAAAGATATTTCACATTAGTAGAAACCCCCTTAATTTTTGGGTGCTTATTTCACCTATAGAAAGAGGAAAATGAAGATCACCATTTTTATCTATATTCCCCTTGTGATATGATTCTAATTTATCCTAAGTTTGCTTATCATCTTCAGGTATTTCAATAACTTTACCTGGGTTGTGCTTATGAAGGCCTTCTCCCAATCTAGAAATACCTCTTGTTGAGCTAGGCTTATTACTATTGGGAGTACCTATATTTATATTTGTATCCCTCACAAATGTATCCTACTCCATATCATCCTTCCTTATATCTAAATTATTCCTCATTTCTCTCTTTCCTTATTTATAACTTCGAATTGAGGGGATTCTAATTTTTATAGACCTTGGATCCTACCTAGTCTTACTCCCTCTTATAATAGAAGGAAGGTTAATAGGTCCATCATCCCCTTATCCAAGCCCTCTAAAGTAGATGAAAAGATATCAATATCAACTCAATATATCTTAGGTAGGTCATCTTAAAAAAAACATTAGGGCCTTATGGATAGGGACTTCCAACCTCACCTAGTTGAACTTCCTTAATTTAATTTTCTAAAGACATGACAAAAAATAAAGAAAGACTCACCAGTACCCTATGCCTAAGGTGGTTCAATAATTATAAGTGGTATGAATTTAATATTTTATACCATAATTTTAGTGTTATATAATTAATCATATGTATAATAATTTCACCCTAAGGGCTTAGTAGACAGGCTCTAAGGATAACATCCTAGAACTCATGGATTTTTCCTTATCTTAAAATAATAGATTGATTTCCTTATTTTTTATTCTTATATCCTTTAAAATATTTTGTTATTTCATATACATACCTATAACCCTAGCTATAATATCTTAAATTACTTCCAATGTCACTCTTCTCAAAGAGACCATCCTAATTTTCTAAGACTTTGTAAAATGGTGTAATGTCATGGTGAGGATTCCTAGTGAAGGGATGCCTCACCATGCATCCATTAAATATGCACACTAAAATGAACAACATAATTTAATTATTAATACTAAATTTTCATGAATTATTGGCTCTTTATCCTTACATAAGTGTCCTTTACTCCCTTCTAATATCCCTCATCTCTCCTTTCAGTCACCCACTAAACTCTACATTTTGGCAGAGTTTAAGCTCTTCTCTTGGAGCTCTCCTAAAATAACCTCTAACTACTAATTGCCTTTAAAAATAACCCATAGTGGCCAAAATCAATCAATAAATACAAATATCATCCTTCAAATGGGACCTTGTTGGATGGTGGAGTTTGATCTTATTATAATACCCAGTTCCCAACAAGGGGGTGTGGGGGGGGTGTGTGGGGTCATAGTAAATCTGGACCATTCACTATTAGGTCAAAAATATAATGGTAGAAAGTATGTTTGTGCATTTCTCCCCTGATATGTAACTCTCCTTTGATATGATGAAAATTTAATCACAATGGCATACTGTGTGTGAGTGAAGAGGATATTACAGTGGATGTATTTCAGGTTTTTATCTTCATTTGTTAGACTGAATAATAAAAAGGACTGGTTAATTTTGTCTTCACATAGCCCATATTAGGATAACCATTTTAAATTTATGTCTCTATTGTGTTGTGTGTTTCTATATTTTATTTCAATCTTTAATTCATTAATATTTCTCTATGTTCTATATTCCTAATAGATCCAACCTCCCTTTTTATAGTTGCTTTAGCCTAGTCATCGATGTGTCTAGTTTGGATATTGTAAGCTATCACTAGTTATAATAACTTATGTGAATCCTTACCTTTTATGGATGTTGATCCTTGTGGCTATGATAATATGATTATTGAATCAATCTAGATTAGATCAACCCAATCCTTGTTATATATGAAATCATGTCCAATATGTCACCCATTCAAATTGGTTGGTCTACGTGTTAAATTTGTATACTCAATCCAAATTTTCTAGGGTTATGTAGAAGCTTCTATTCCTTATTTTTTGCTCTATGTTGTGAATGTTCTTTCTATGTAACTTTACTTGTCTAAATCCTTGAGACTCTCTTGCCTAGATTTATTCTATGTACCATATTTGCATGCTTGCCAACCTATCATCATATGCAATTATCGATGGGTTTCCCATTGAGATTCATTAACTAGATCCTTTGTGATGTCCTCTGGTGCCCATATTTTTTTTCACCCATACAGTCTAAATTTTTTATTCATATAGGATATTTGGTTTACTCTAGATACTCATGTATCATAATTTCTGTAAATAGCATTGGGTCACACTCTTTTATTCTTTCCATATAGTTGGCTAGCCCTCCTTTCCTCAAATATGCTAGACTATAGAGTTACATGATTTCCTTTTACAATAAGATGGCTACGTTCTGACTCATTCTCTTTATTTATACACTAGATAAAAACAAAACTAGAATCCCACCCCAAATTGATGAAAGTTCCTCTTGCAAAAAACAAAAAATGAGAGAAGGTCATCTTGGAGAAATAAAAATTAGGTATAAGGAAGAAACCACCTTTTTTCATGTGAAAAGACTAAATTTATATACAATTAAAATTCCCAAAATGTAGATAATAATTACCAACAACAATCCATATGCTCATAAAAATGGTAGGCTACACATGGGTTAGACAATAGCCAATCTTGAGAAATATATAAATAATGATTAGATCAATATACATCACATTTTCAATAAAATCACCTTAAGATATTATAATTAAGACTAATAAAGTTAGAGGAATTTTCCATACCAACTTGGAAAGCACAACTTTAGTAATGAAATTTCTTACTATAGGTTTGGAGTCCAACTTATATAAGGGGGACCAAGTAACACTGAGGACAAGGAATTATCTTTTAGCTTCTTCTTTGATTATTTGAGTCCTAGAGTGAGGGAGATAATGGGGATTAACCCATTTTACAAATCTTGAATTAAAAACCCCTAGATTTACAAACCAATCAGCTCCTCTATTTCCTTCCATGTAGATATGGTTAAAATATATCTCTTCAAACTATTTTAATTATCTCAAAACATAAAATAAAATATGTTGATTATCTAACTAGGGGAATTTAATCTTCATATCCCATTTATGATATTTAGTGAGTCCCCATAAAAGACTAGGTATTTGAAATTCATTTCCTTAGCTAGTTGAATTCCCCACATAGAATTTATACCTTCCTTAACATGGTTAGGCTAAGCATGAAAAGATATTTCATAAGCAGCCAAGAAAACTCCATTACTATCTCTAATCACACCCCCACCTTCAACCAAGATGGGAATCCCTTTTGAAGCATTTCCAATGTTAATTTTGACCTAGTAAGAGGGGGAAAGGGCCATCTAACATATCTCCTTTTAATATTTATACCAGATTTTCTCCATAATCCAAGATTCATAGGTCCCAATTTAGATATAATTTTCATTCTTCTTCTTTCAGCTTTTCTTTCTTATAGCTTTTTTTCATGAGAAATTTTGTATTTATGTCAACAATTATATTTATGCCCACTCTATCAACAAAAAACACTACTTTGAATGCATATAAATTGATTGATGTTAGGGATAACATAAGTAAAAAAGAATTACCATCATGTTGAAGTGTCAAAAAATACAAGGAAGTAATGAGTTTTTTTCATGAGTGACCCAAAATACACTACTTCAAAAACTTTCCAAAAATACAATAGCCTTGACAAAAAGGTGCAATGTAAGAAGAGACAAAATTTCCTCAAATAGTTCCTAGAAATTATGCCATGTTAGGTACCCTTCACAATTTGAAAGAGGAAACAAAGTGAATTTTTAAATCTAATGGCTTGAAAAAGATAGGAGATAGGTGAAAAACTTTAAAATTTTGTTTTGGGGAGGAGGAGGGTATGACACCTTTCATACCACACCCCCATCCTTCTAGTATTTGATAAAATGGTATCTATAATAATGTGACATAAATCACAAGAAAGGCATGAAGTAATTTTACAAATTCAATAAAAATGACCTCAAAAAGGTCCCACCAAGAAAAACAATTCACCCTTCAAGTGTGATAAAAGTGCCTTGTAAAAACTTGTCCAAATTATTATACATAACTAAAAAAATCAGTATGTATAACTTGAATAAATATCTAATTTAAAAAATATATCACACAAAATTACCAAATGGAACTCAAGTAATGAGTGTAAGAAAGGGCTTAAAATATGGGTAATGGTATAATACATACACATTTATTACAATATATACATGTTATGTTGTAATACATATGGGTTATGGTAGAACATGTACATGTTATTGTCCCAAAATGTGTTATACTATAATGCATATGTGTTAGAATAATAGATACATGTTATAGCATAACATATAAATGTTATATCATAATTCATACACATTATATGTTTTAATTTAAAATTGAATCAATTTATCTTAGAAGCGACATAGATTCTCAATCCAAAAGCTTGGACATGTCAATATACAACCAACTCTGAGAGCATTGACAAAAAATAACAAATTTCAACTTCCATCACCATATACATTATGAATTTCAAAATCAAAATTTAAAAGCTTATTACCATGATTATGAGCATGCTCTCCTCTTTCAAAATATACAGTTTTTATAAAGTTTGAACTATTTTAAGGTTACAAACTATATTGATTTATAACTATATATTTTTTAGGCTGCCACATGCTATAAATATACATGCCTATATATCTTAATATAGTTTGTTTTTCATTCATCTAAGTGAAAAAAAGATTACATGGTTATAAACTAGGCCTAATTTTATACACATTCAAAAAAAAAAAAATTATTTGAGGTAGTTTTGTGGGAGGGAGCGGTGGGGGAAGAGGGCACATGACCGGCTATCCATTTTTTTAATCCGTTTTCAAGATCTATACACTTACAAAATTAATAATAATAAAAATATATTAATTGATAAAAAATAAAAAACTATATGTCATAAATTATAATATATTATCTAAATATTCACTAAAGGGTTTCAATAAATATTAAATGATGCTGAAAAATGATGGGCCACATGACTGCTTATTCACTCTATTTTCTTGAGAAAAATAAGAATTCCTATTAAAATTTTAGATGTTTGACCTAGTTATACTTAATAATTTTTAAAAACCATTAGTATGTTGGAAAATAGACTTTTAGTTATATAATTCATGTTCTTATAACATCTTCAAATTTTGAGTGTGGCTATTTTAAATTATCTACACAAGTCCAATTTTATGCAATTTTTTGGAAACTCATGTCCACAGATAACCCCTTTTTGTCCCCAAGCATTATACACTTAATCTAATTTTGTCTCAAAATGTTAGCTAATGAGGTTTAAAACCTCTTATTATACTTGGCTCTTATTTTACATTAGATAAGTTGTGCATAATATTAGAGCATATCCTATAAAAGTTAATTATTGATTGAAATTATTGCTTTCAATAAGATATATGTCTAACCAATGTTGATAATTTAATGAGATAAATAGAAATATTAGTGTAAATTTCCATACATTCTATGGCACAATATATTTCAAGAGAGAGAAAGAGAGAGAGAGTGAATGATAAAACAAAACTACTTATAAGGTTGTAGATTGGTGATAAGAAGTTTTTTGTATAGACAAAAAAAAAACATGAGACATATTATTGCATGGATTTTTTAGTGAGAGGATGTAATAAAAAAATTCCTTGGTCAAAATGTATATGAATGTTATATATTCTATAATTATAACCATGGTTAATTTCATTTGTATGCCATATTTGAGCTTTACATAGATACAAAATACAGTAGTTGTGGTTATTAAACTATTTAGGACATATATGATTTATGAAAAGACTCATGTCATTATCATTAATACTATATTTCATGATCCCTTTAAAATATGATAAATAATAATTAATTCTTGGATACATGTGGATCAGATTTGAATATAATCAAAATGAGTGGTATTTTTATGAATGGTGGAACATTTTACACTCATTTTACTAATGAAACATTGAGATTAATGAATGATTATTTAGTTGAAATAGGATTTTACTTGGTATTGATATAATGTTGAAGGGTATTTTAATAATGATATTAAACAAGTTTTTTGTCTTTGATACTCAGTGCAGGACAAAAAATTTAAATAATATTTTTGGAATGGTTGTTAAGATAATACCTATTTTGTGATTCTTGTACATTTTGTATGAAAGACTTTAAAAAAAAATCTTGTTGATATATGCCATTTAGACTATGTTGGGCAAATTCTTTGTGAAATACATTATTTGAGGTATGTGAAAGTTAGACATCCTTCTTGTTAAGGAATGATGTGTAACAGGTAGGGAGCCTTTATATCAGTCACTCATCATTGGTTAATTAGAAGGATAATATTTTTTTATGTACTTTAGCATAGAGTATTATTGATGTGGACTATGACCAAACTTCATTTGAAATATAAAACATATAAAATGTTATTTCTAGAGTAATGTCATAAATATATACATTATCTATCTATTGTAATTTCTATTTTTCATATATGTTTGATGTCATATTAAATAAAGGAGTATCCATGGTTTATATAAATTATGCATGCAATAGTAATTTTTATTTCATGTTGTTTTGGATGATTTATTTATATCCATATCACCATTATTTATTTATTTATGAATAGAAGGGCCACTCATATTTGGGGGAGTGTGGGAGACCATTGGTCTAAAGTTGGAGGTAAAGATCCTAGATGATGTTTTCCCTCCTTATAGATAATCATAAATATCAACAATTATTACTTATGGATAACATGGAGTCAATTACTGATGGAAACTATTGTACTTATGTTATATTATTTTATTCAAAAATGACTAAAAATAAAACTTTATTTGATGTATTATTGCACTATATAATAGATTTTTTGGTTGTATTCTTTAATCAGTAAAATACTTAACTGTATTTTTAGTAGAATATCAGTATGTAAGAGACTGGCCTTAATAGAAAACAAGGAATAGATTAAAGATTCCTTCCTCTCCATCTTCTTAGTAGGGGAATTTACAATAGCATATCCATGAATTAGTTGATAACCATTAACTTGGTTTTTAAATATCATTAATAGAAATGTGAAGTACTTTTTTTGGGAACTCTATTTATATTTTGATAGATATTGGAGCTAATAAATGTTTCATTTTTCCTAATTCACTTAATAAATAATCTAGATAAGTTGTGCATATGGAAAATGTATGGATTGTGTAGTATGGGAATTAATATAGAGTCAAACTATATAAGTGTCTAGTGGAAGCATAGGTGGAATTCTTTAATTTCATCATTGTAGTAAACTTGGTTTTAGCTCTTTTAGGATCATATGACTTGATTTTAGGAGTGAATTTTCATTGAAAGCATACGGAAATTTTAGATTACTTCATGAAGAATATATAATGTTTAGATGATTTTAGAAATCAACCTCAAATACAAGGAGAGAGAAATGAGCTTATGTTAAGACATTTCTTATCTATCCAATTGAGAAAATCTCAACAAAAGGGTTGTCATGTTTTCATGGTTAAGACAAATGAGGTATGGGAACATAAAGAGACTACCTTAGAGGACTATCCTTTTTTGAAAAAAATGGGATGTGTTTAGAAAACATATACTTGAATACCTCCTAAAAGGGAATTTGACTTCATAATTGATTTCATCAAGATCTTAGCTTCAATCTAAAATACCGTATAGAATGAAAACAATAATTTTGGTAGAGTTGAAAGCCAAAATATAGGAGATGTTGTTGAAAGGACTAATTCAACCCAATGTATCACATTAGGAAGTACCTATGGTGTTATTTAATAAAAAGGATGGCACTCTTCCCCTATACATGGATTATAAGATGTTGAGCAAGGAAACTATCAAGAACATGTATCATTTACCCCATATATATGATATTTTGTTATCAAATTTAAGGAGAAATGGTATTTTAAAAATTTACCTAAGGGCATGGTACCATCAGTTAAATATAAATGAGGAATATATTCCTAAAACTGCTTTTAGGATGAGATATGGACACTATAAATTCACAATTATTCATTTCAGACTAACAAATGCACCTGCAACATTCATGATTTTTATAAAAAATGTGTTTAGTGATTACTTAGATAAGTTTGTGTTCATATTTTTAAATGATATTTTGATATATTATGAGGATAAATAAGGGCAATTGCAAAACCTACAACTAGTTTTTTAATGCTTATGAAAGCATAATCTCTGTAGCAAACTTTCAAATCACATCTTCATCTAGAAGAAGGTACGATATATGGGTCATATCATTTTAGCCAAAGGAATATTTATGGTTCCATCAAATATAAAATCCATCATGTAATGGCCAAAACCCAAAAATGTTCATCAGATGTGTAGTTCTATGGGTTTAATAGGGTATCACTAGAACTTTTTACCCAATTTCTCCAAGCTAGCTAACCCCATCACCTCTTTACAACAAAAATAAAATGTATTATTTTGGTATGATAGTTTGAATAATCGTAAAAGAGACTTACATTTGCACTAGTGTTATGTGCTACACATCCAAATAGCCATTTTATTATGGTAACAAATGCTTTTAGAGATGGTATTAGTGGAGTATTCAGACCATAATGCTCAATAGTATCATATGAATCAAAAAATGGAAGCCTTATCAAGCCAACTATTCTCCACATGATTTCTAATTGGTTTTCATAGTGCATGATTTATAGGTTTAAAGGCATGATCTATTGGGAAAACCTTTTGTACTTAATACTGAGAATCTAGGGCTCAAGTATATCTTCATACATTTGAAATTGAATTCTCAACAAATTTGATAGCTTAATTTTTTATTATAATATGACTCTAATATAAACTAAATAAAGGGTATTTATAAAACATAGTTGTAGATGTTCTTAATGAAAGAACATACATAGAAACTATGGATACTATCTGAACTACCTTTCAAGACTAGGTTATGAAATTATCTCTAAGAGATGAATTATATGAGTTGGTGAAGAAGGTTCTAGTATAAAATCCTCAAAATCAAAGTTATGAAGGATGTCATTTTGAGAAAAATGGACTTCTAAGGTTTTATGATAGAATGTATGCAATAGACGTAGATAATTTGAGAGTCATAGTACTTAAAGAGTTGCATAAATATCCTTATCATATTCATCCAAGAGTAACCAAACTAAAGGAAAAGTTTATAAGTATATATGTTTATAGGGGGATCAAGAAAGATGCAGTTGATTTTGTGTAAACATGTTAGAAATGTCAATGGGTGAAAGGAGAACATGTTCATCCTATGTGCTTGTTGTACCCTCATGACATTCTATAATGTAAGTGGAATGTTAATATCATGTAATTTGTGCAAGGACTACCCATGTTGATAACCATGGATGATATATTATTGGTGGTAGTTAACAGATTATTCAAGGTGACACTATATATTAGGCTATTTCACAGATGATGCATCGATTCTAGAAAGAACATATGTATAGGAAATTTACAAGTTTCATGGATTACTATAGAAAATCATTTATGATAGATACCTTTGCATGAATTATAGATTCTATAAAACTCCCAATACAACCTTAGGAACTCAACTCAATGTTACCACAACCTACGAACCTATAACATATAGGTAAATAAAAATGGCAAATCATGTTTTACAATATTTTTTGAGGATGTATTACATGGACCTAAAATTTAAGTAGAAAGAATATATTCCTCTATCTAAGTTTGCATATAATAATTCTTTTCATTCAACTTTTAAAATGGTAGATTTTGAGGATTTATATGGCATAAAATATAGAACACCTATCAGTTGGGACACATTAGAGTATATAATTAAGTTATCCAATTCTAATTTTATGAACCAAAAACTATGTTTTAAAACATTTTAATTTTTATATAATATAATTAGGATTTAATTTTAATTTACTTAATATCTTATTATTTATTTGTTATATTTGATTGATTATTAAATAAAATTATTTTTAATTAATTTCTAATTAAAATTTATTTACTAAAATTTTTGAAATAATATGTTCAAATATTGTTTGTTTGTTTTTTATTTAATTAAAAATATTATCTTTATTATTTTCTTCTTAATTCAATAACCTATATGAATTAATTTAATGATTAAAAATTTGTCTTCTTAAAATATTTCATTTTTTTTGTGTTTGATATTATAATTCTTAAAAAGACTTGACCTATTATTTTTTATTAATAATGTATATAAATTATTTTAATAGTAAAAATCCTACCTTCTTTTAAATAAGAATCACCTATATATTAATATAAAGTAAGATATGGTATGATGCTAATCATATAAAAAAGGGTGGCAAAGTCATACCCCATGAGCAATTCACACCGAGCATTAAAGAAAACCCCTTGAGAAAAGTTAGAAAAATGGTCATAAAATGAACACACCAAAAAATTACATCACATCAATTTCCAGCAAAGAATAAAAACTAAAGTAAAAATAAAATTAACAATAATTATTTAATTAGTATCATAAAAAATGGGATTTAGGGGAGGTAGAGATGTTGGACCCGATGGCTTATATCCCCATCCTCATATGGTAGGAGGATCCCCTCAGCAAGTAAGGGCTCCAAACCAGATTTTTGTTGTTCTTATAAAGTCTCATTTTAATTTCTTTTAGGGGAAATATCTAGATACAAGCATGTTAGTTTTCCTTAGGGAGGAAAACCCCAACCTCTATTATCACCATCATGTGATGGAGAAGGAGATCCCTAGCCCCAACCTTCACCTCTAGATTAGGAAGAACCACTCAGACCACCATGATGAGGAGAAGTCCAATGAAGTGGTGATCATTGTCAAGAGTAACTCCTATGTTTGGATCTATACCACTACCATCTTGTTCCATGTCCTCATCTTCAAGGAGGTGAAGGATTCCATGAGGTTTCAAGAGGTTTCCAAATGATCGCACATAAAGCATTTCCCTAGTGATCAAACAAATGTTGGATGTGGTTAAGCTCTAGACGAACCTTGTTTATTTGGATTTGAATCTAAAGATTAACATTAGAGAGAATATTAATTTTGTTAGATAAATAAAAATAATGTTCCATCTCTTCATGATTAAATCAAGCATAATTCATAGCTTTCCATATTTGAAACAAAATATCAACTTGAAAGAATGCCAAAAGTGATTATATTTTGAAGGAAATAAAGATGAGTACCTCGAGAGATCCATATTCCATGTGAATAATTATGGATGAAGAGGCTAAAAATGGGAGTGAATCTAGTTCCATGCTAACTGAGCATGTGGGAAAAACTATAAAAGATGATTAATAGTATCTGGTTGTTGACAAATTGGGTAGATGGGACTAAGCTCACCCAAATTCTTGAGACATTCACCCATAGGTAGGCCCTAAAAAAGAAGGCACCATAAAAAAAAACTTTTTTTGACTTAATATAAGTAGACCACATTGTGTTAAAATGTTGGTCCTAGATCCTATCATGGGAATGCATATTTTATCTAATTTTAAGCATATCAACTGGAATATGTTGATGGGAAAGTAATTGATATCCTAACTGTAGATAATATTAGGTGAAGAGGGTGATTTTAGGTTAATTCCAATCCCCCAACCAAGTAATAAGATAATTAACTCCAATTTAATCCAAATATTCATTAGGTATGGAGTATTGAATTTATGTAATAGTCTCTATATCTTAATTTATTAATTATTATTTATTTTGAAGTTGCTTCCAAGTGAGACAAACCCTATTCTCTTTACAAAAGAGATCATTGATAACCTTCATGACTTTTCTAAAAAGGCATAGCCCTTTAATTTAGGGGTCTAAGAAAAAGGTAACATTGTGAAAATTAAGACAGAGTGACCACCAAATGAACTAAAAACTAATGGAAAGGCCACTTTTGAACCCTTCACTAGCCCAGTTGAGGCAAGGCTTTAGCTTCTCCCAATCCTTTCATAAAATTTGAATAATAAAGAAAATCTTAATTTTGATAGGCACTAGGGTGATAAGTAAGGAGTGAAGCCCCATGCCTTGTCACGCTTTCCTACCATATGGAAAACCCAGAGAGATACAATGGCAAAGAAGAATCTTCTAGGATTGATCCCTAGAAAGACCTCTAATTATCTATTTGGTCTTAATAGTAAGTCCTTGCGTTTTAATATCGAGGAGAACCAGTTCCTGAAATTCCTTATGGTGGTAAAAAATGTTAAAGTTAACTCTGTGGAATCCCTTATGTCCCTTAGAATTAACCCTAAGAAAATTGTATATAAGATCTTATAATTTATTATAGTTAGCATTAGAAGGAGCCCAATAAGATGAATAATATACATGTGTGGTTGTCAAAACTTTAGAATAGATTTGAAACTTGCTAGCCAAAGAAAGAGGCTTAGTGACCCAAAAGGAATTTATTTTGACTCTCTACACCGCATACGACCATAAGTTAGAAGGAGAGGCTTGAAAAGAAAAATAAATTCTTAAAAACTTAAACATCACCCCTAATAGAATACACTACCATTGAAATTCCTCAAGCCAAGGAGGTTTGGGACCCAATGACTACCTATAGCATTGGGTTTTCCTCCATAGAATATAAAATCTTGAATATAAACAAAATATGTGCATACATTCCATGGTATTCTTAATGGATTCTTATTCCTCTTAGAGAGTGAGAACGAAGTCATCCATGAAATGACCATTTAAAAATTGTCTATTAGATTGAGGGATAGAGATACCTTTCACCAAACCCTTAACAACATAATTATCTAGAATATAACTAAATACTTATACTACAAGAATATATAGGGAAGGGGATAAAGGATAAACTTACCTAATAGAGGGATGCAGTTCAAACCAAGAAGACTAGGTGTCATTAATAGTAATACAAGCCCTTATGTCCTAATAAAACATATTAATAATTTGAACAAAATTTGGGCCAAACCCAAGTGCCTTTAGCATGGCAAGAATGAAGGGTCACTCAAGGTGATCATAATATTTTCCAAAATCAATCTTGACAAATTGGGCCTTTTGATTAGAAAGCCTAGCCCATTCCATACATTCCTAGACAAAAATGATGTTGTCCTAAATGAATATGTTATGTATGAATCGTATTTGTTCACTACAAATAATTAAAGGGATAATGTGCTTCACCCTAATATCTAGAGCTTTGGAAATAATATTATAGGAGACATTGAACAAAGTAATAGGTCTCCAATTTGTGATAATTTTAGTATCATTAGCCTTGGGGATTAACTTGATGTTACTTTGAATAATAAGGTTTCTAAAGGAATTGGTTAAAATGGCTTCAGAATACACTTCATGCAGATTAGGATCAACAGTGCCCCATAGGGTTTGATAAAATTCACATGAAAAACCATCGATTCATGGAGCTTTATCTACTACCATCTTTTAAATAGCTTAATAAAGGTCACTAAGAGATAAATGCCTATCAAAATCAATTCGTGGGGAATGAGGGACTTTGTAGGGCACCACCTAGAGACATTGAAGGAGAGTCACCTCCCTTTATAGAAAAGAAGCTTGCACTAATAAAACACCTTGGTAATGGTGTATAAAGGCTTATAAAATGTTAGGAAGTTTGTTCAGTGTTCCATTTCCTTCCTTGACAACTTTGATTCTATCAATATCTCTCCTAGAGTGGAAGAGGGAAAAAAATCCTTTGACATATTGTCAATAATTTTTAGCTAGTGCATATGAAATCTCAACTGAGCTCCTCTAGCTTTGTGTGCTTCCTCAATTTGGAGTTTGTGTCTCCATAGATTCACTTGAGTTTAAAGGTGGACATTAAATCGTGCCTTCTCTAATTCCTACAAGGCACAAATAAACTCACTATTTGTAGCATTGTGTAGACGTTATTTGAAAATAGTTACTTACTTTCCATAGATATGAAGAAACATGGAAGTGTGGGAAAGAGTCTCAGACCACCACTGAATCCAACCAGTATCTCCTTATGGTCAATGAATTAAGTTACAAATTCTAACAATGTGTCCCACCATTCTTTCATGTTTGAGGTGGGAAATATTGAGATATAATTGTGTGGAAGTAGGACTGACTTGAGGAGAAGTCCATTAAAAGTAATGAAAATGGGGTGATGATCTGAGAGAAAAGTATCATGAATGATTGAAATTGTCATGTATTTGATTAGAGAGAAATAAAAAAGATCGTGCTCACCTAACTGAGCTCTATTGATATGCTAAAGCATCTTGTCATCCCTCTGGTATAAATTGGACTAGGTGAACTAGGGAGAATCTGAATCCTTCCTCTAATGATGGTTAAGATTAAAAAACCCAAGATTATTACATATATACAACCATGTTTCATGCTCACTTGCACACCATTAAATCAGAAGGTGCCCTTCTTTGTCCTCTACTGAGTCCACCATGTTAAAGTCATAACAGAGGATCTAATGAGCATCTAAGAGAGATTTTTCTATCCATTTGCACATGGTTTCCCATTCCACCCATCATTGGAGGTGTTTAAATTTACCAACCTAATAATATGGTTTTTAATATCAAAAAGAGTTCACACCACTCAATGGGTGGGGTCTAAACCCCAAAAAATAATATTCTGAGCAAGTTCTAGAGCCAAAGATGTAATGGCCCCACCACATCTAGTGTCATGCCTAATGGTCTTGCAACTAGCCCAGGCTAGTTGATTTACATTGCATTCTACAGCAAGAAGCCAAAAATATTGACCTCTTGCAAACAAATAATTTTCATGTTATTAAAAAACTAGCACCTATTCCTGACTACATACATGGAAAATCAGTAAGACCTCAAACATTCTAAGAGTACACATTCATTGGACAGGATCAAGGTACACGTCATTATCCTCTGAGAGTACTTCTAGTGTAGTAAAAAATTTATACATAAGATTGTTGGTCATGTAATCATTTATTTTGAATAGCTTCCACTTATGTGCCATATATTCCTCCTCTTCAAAAGATGGAGAGGGGATGTGAGAGCACTTAATATTGATTTTTGGTTCAAAGTGACTAGGCTCCTATCATCCTCAGGGGCACTCATTGTAGGACAGGGTTGTTACTATGGCACTAAGGGTGGAGTCTCAACCAGCAAGGCTACTGCGTGCAACATATGCACAAGAGGAGGATATGCTTTGGTGGGTAAGGTAGATTTGCTAGCAGAAGTTGATCTAATATTATTACCAATAGGTAGGAATGACAAATTTTGTGGCATACTACCACCTTGTGAATATTTGTTATTTTTCTTGTTGGTGATGGTAGTCCAACTATCATAATTGGCAAGAATAAAATAAAATTATGAGATCCTAATTATAGGCTTCGCTGCATAATTTTTCAAGTATTTATTTAAATAATAAAAAATATAATTAACGTTAATATTTATAAGAAGACAAAAATTAATAATATAGATTTTTTTTTTTTTTTTTTTAAAATAAGTCTTTAAAAGGAATAGTTTTAACAAATTTTAAATTGAAATAAAAAATTAATTTAAAATCTAAGGTCTACTCATGTCTCTGCAATGGAATACCTTAGAAAGTGTGTTTTTTGAATCATTGAGTAAACTTATTGAATGTACAATTATTCAAATATCAGCTTTATTTTATTTTAAATATTAATGATATATCAAAAATATTTAAATTATTAAATATATAATAATTTAAATATTAATTATATTTTAAATATTATTGAATTATATATAATTAAATGTAGGTTAATTGTTAAAACTTTGTAATCATCATAAAGAGTTCATGAATGTAAATAATGTTTTGGTATATTGTTTAAACTGGATAATCATTCTTTTTTCTTAAATAAGTATTTATAAATATTTTTAAATTCTTTTAAAATTAATTTTAAAAATATTCTAAAAAAAAGTTAGATACTTTATTTATTTCCTACAAAAATATTCATAAATATATTTTTTAACTATTCTAAAATTATTGTTAAAAATATTTATAGGAAAGGCGATTAATAAATGTAGACAAATTAAATAAATATGTTGGTTATACCAAATTCCACCTAAATTAGGTTCAATATTAAATGGATTTGAAATCTTAATGTTGAATTGTGGTCCATAACATTCAATACTGAAATTTCTATTATCCATTATAGTCCACCCATATATGATAAAAGGAGTACCATTTGAAACTGAAAGTTTAAATAAAATTTGTTTATTCATAAACTTCTCACATGAAATACATGACCTTGCTTTAATATCCCTACATTATATTGATAAACTTTCCACATATAATACATGACCTTGCCTTAATAACTCTACATTATATTGATAAGGAAGAAAAATTTCTGTTATTAGCAAATTTATATATAATTATTTAAAGTTTATTATTTATAAATATTTAAAAAATAATATAAAATTTTTGAAAAAAAATATATATATATTTTATATTTTTTTTTAAATTGAAAAATGAAGAGATGAAGAAGAATCATTTGTAGAGCATATGTAGTAATTGCAAGGAGTAAGAAGAAAGTTGCAGGAAAGTAATGAAAAATATAAAGCAACATCAGATATCAGAAGAAGATCCAAGGTATTTGAAGGAGATTTCGTAATTATTTACTTGAGAAAATAATGATTTTTTAAATGCACATACAATAAATTAAGGTACAAGAAAATTGGTCCATGCAAAATTGTGAAGAAAATCAAAGATAACACATATAAGATGAGTTTACCATAGAATTTTGACATATCTCCAGTATTTAATATTTCAGATTTATATGAATTCCATAGAGAAGATGGTGAAGATGAAGTAAATTGAGAGCAACAAGTTCCAAAGAAGAAAGAAAAAATAATGCAGATTTTGGATATGAAGACAATGAGCACAAGGCAAGTGAATTATAATAGGTATTTGGTGTGGTAGAAATGATTATAGTAAGAAGACAAAACTTGGATTATAAAATGGGAGCTGAAGAAGATTAATAAGGAAAAATGGTAGAAATATTATCAGGACAACTCATAAGAGTTGAGTTATTTTCAACCAGAGGAGAATGATACATATAAAATAGTCTAACTTCTAGAGACCATAACTTTTGACCCGTAACTTCGTTTGAGCTCTTCCACATACCAAAATAATCGTATCAAAAAGGTTGTTGTTACTCTAGGTTGTTCCAATGGCTTACCCATGTTTTTAATATTTTTTAAGAGGTCATATGAGATCATCAAATGGTCTAAAATTATAATTTAATGATTTTTTTAGGTTTTTTCTATTTTTAGAAAGTGTATATTTTTAGAACTAGAAGTAAAATTCGATTGAATTTTATTTCATAGTCTAATTATAGTGTTTAGGATATTTTGAGATATTCTTTTGACTATTTTGAGTGTTTTTAAAAATAGACATTTTTTTTTATATTTTAATTTTTTTTTTTTTAAATTTTGTATGTAAACTCTAATTTCTGAGTTAAGGCTTATTTAAGCATGGTTTGAGTTTGTAATTATTTCAATCAATCAATAAGAATCAATTTTTGAGTATTGTTTCAAGATTTTGGCCTATTGATAAAAAAAATTATTATTATTAGTTTTTGGTTTCATGATCTAGTATTAGAGCAAGTTCAAATCTTGGAGGAGAAAAGAATGGTAAGAGGATGAGGAGGTATAGCACAGATGAACCAGACTATAAAAGAACTACAGAGGCAAGTTCAACAATTAACAGAGGTTATCACCAATCAGCAGAGAAGAGAAGGTGGTGATGAGGAAAACACAGAGCATGATGAAGAAGTTCAGCAAGAAGAAGAACAACAAGAGTAACGACCATAGATGAAAGAGAGGATGGTTCGGGCTTTAGAAGGATGAAATGAAGGAATCAAGGTTGATGTCCCAGATTATGGAAATAATTTAAAACTAGAAGAGTTGATAAATTGGATGAAAAGCATGGAAAAATTATTTGAGTAGAAGACCATGAAAGAAGACAATAAGGTAAAATTTGCATGTAAAAAATTGAAAGTTTATGTAATGATTTGGTGGGATCACCTACAAAAAGAGAGACAGAGGAAAGGTAAAGAGAAAATTAATACATAGAAAAATATGATAATTAAACCAAAAACTAACAAGAATAAGAAAATTATCAATAGGCCAAGATCTTGAAACAATACTCAGAAATTGATTTTTATTGATTGATTGAAATAATTAAAAACCCAAACAATGCTTAAATAAGTTTCAACTCAGAAATTAGAGTTTACATGCAAAATTCAAAAAATAACTAAAATCTATTAAAAAAAAAACTATTTAAAAAAACCCTCGAAATAGCTCAAAAATGTCTTGAAATATCATAAACACTATAATTAAACTATGGGACGAAATTCAATCAAATTTGACTTCCAGTTCTCAAAAATACACTTTATAAAAGTAGAAAAAACTCCCAAAAATCATTAAATCATAATTTCAGACCCTTAGATGATCCTATATAGCCTCCGAAAAAATATCGAAAATATGAGTAGACCGTTAGAACCGCCTAAAGCAACAACAACCTTTTCAATATGATCATTTTGATGCATGAAAAAACTCAAACGGAACTACGAATCAAAAATTATGACCTCCGAAAATTAGTCTATTTTTTCTAAAAAAATAAA
Source organism: Torreya grandis (assembly GCA_037957365.1). Taxonomy (NCBI): domain Eukaryota; kingdom Viridiplantae; phylum Streptophyta; class Pinopsida; order Cupressales; family Taxaceae; genus Torreya; species Torreya grandis. The sequence goes on along the minus strand of JARHVA010005545.1, from coordinate 35,868 downwards.
TATTTTAATTATTTTAACACTTATATAAATTATAAATTAATAATCATTTTTTTTTTAAATTGAGTTTCATTTTCCTTTATTTGTTTTTCATTTATATATCTATATCTATTTATATATACATAATTATTAATATAAACATCAAGTTTTTAATAAAATTAATGTGCTAGGAAAAAAATACCGTTATCTTAAACACGGAAAATTTAACAAATATAATAAATAATAATAATAATTATTTAAAAACTCAAAAAAAAACCTACATACAAAGCCAATCGATAACTTACCATAATAAATTGACAGTGAAGCTTCGATATAATTAGTATATTATAAAACTAAAATAATAGATAGCATCAAAGATAGACAAATTAACTAGAATAGGGAAAGTAAGAGCTAAGGAAAATCCATCAAAAATATATTTTAATTCCTAAAAATAGTTTCATAACATAACATGTGAGAAATGTAATGACTATCAATTAGATTATAACTATTTCAATTTTATTTAATATTTTAAAATATAAAGCATTCGGTAAAGAAGGAGAGGAAAGATCATGTTTATTAAATTTTTTTAAATATTTTTCATACTAATTTTAAAAATTATTTTCAAAAAATTAGGCTTTTCTCTTTTTACAATTATTATCTAATTTAATATTCATAACACTCATGTCATATTTTATTTATTATTTTTTTCATTTATATTAAAATATATTAAAATTACATAAAAAATTTCATACTTAATATTTGAAAGAGAGTCTGTTGATAACATTTAAAAACCAGAAAGCAATAATAATGCAGTGCTGGCAGCAAACATTGTCATCTAAATCAGTCAAAATCATAATACAAAATATCTACTGATGCAGGCAGGAACAACCACAGTGAAGGACTGTCAACTGTCATACAAAAAGGTTTTTAATTATTGAACGAATACAAATCTTTTTATTACGTAACAATTAATTCACTTAATATTTAATTTGTTAAAATTGGAAATCCACAATTATATTTTTTTTTAATGACTTTGCTTGACATTGAAAAAAATTTAAAAAAAAATAATAATAAATAAAACATATTAAAATAAAATCTTAGAATTACAAAATCCTAATAATCATTATAATGAAAAACTGCTTAAGACTTCTAACATTGAAATGATGTGTCACGTCTCATTTAACAACTCTTAACTGAGAGCATTGAAATGGTGTCACATCCCATTATAACAACTCTTAATTTGATGTCTATTTAACAGTGAAAATGGAAATCCCATTAATGTGAAACTCTTTTTACTGGTGAAACATTAAGGTTATCAACTGTGAGCTGAATGTTAGCTTTACCATCACTGCTGAATGGTAATCATACGGATAAACAGTACAGAAAGCTTGAAAGATATTTTGAATTGTCAGTATCTAAAAATGGTTAAGCAATCTGTAAACTCATCGAGTGCATTTTCAGTGTGGAGTGCAACCCAGAAACTATAAAATTTATACAACTGTACCTACGTGTTCCCAAACTACTTTCATTTAAAAATTTGTCTCACACACAAATGAAAAATAAAATGTTTACAAGGATTAAAAATGAAGTGCCATAATTTCAAATTTTTATTTATTAATTATAAATTATATTAATATTTTATTTTTATGTAATTTGATTTTCAATATATTTTTTTCCTTCCTTCCTCCCGTGGAGAGATGTTGTAATTTGTAGGTGCACAGCATATATATATATATATATATATATATAAAAGAGAAAGGTGGTGGGCTATTTATAGATAAATAATATAAAAATAGTTACAGAGTTAAAAGAAGTTTAAAGAAGGTAATCAAATAAAGCAAAAGGCTCAAAAATGTTTTAAAATACAATGAATATATCGTCAAAAGTCTTGACATAAAAGAGAGGACAACAAAAAATGAAAACGAGGACTCAAAAGAAAAAACAACAACCTACTCCTCAGCATTAGAAATCTAGGCCAGATTGAGGTCAAATTACGGGACTTCTGAAGAAGACGTGGCATGCTCTGTAACTCTTCCAAAGGGTAGAAAACCCTTCTTGTCAACAATCGTCCACTAAACAATCGAAATACAGATTTACCACAATGATCATCAAGGATCATGGAAAGGATATGCTCATTAAAGAGGGGTGGCTAACAAGCCATGCTCGACTAACCCACGCATATAAGGGAAGAAGACGTTGAGGCATGCTACCCCATGTCCATAAATGAGCCGAGCTACCTCCAATGGGTGAAATCTGCTAATCCTTACCAACCGGTCAAGCACTTAGACCATTACGGGGAAGCCCAATTAATATCCACCGCCTTCCAGGGCACCTTTGAGCCATGTCACTAGCTGACAAGGCAAATTAGATTGCCCTGAGTGGAAGACTTCCACATCCTTTGGTTGGTCAACAACCAGATTTGTCATGTTGTCTGCCACTTTATTTGCCTCTCAATAAGGATGAGAGATAATAAAGTTATCAAACACATTCAATAAGGATACCTCCTGCTGAAGAATGCAGTTGATTTTCCAGTTATCTGACCCCTTTACTATCAAGATATTCATGATGATTTGGGAGTCTCCCTCAATCCAGATATCCTTAACGCCAAAATTAATCGCCAATTGAAGCCCATGTACCAAAGCCCAGGGTTGAGCTTCATTATTTGTCCCCTTAGGGATCTTTGTCGACTTAGTTTCCACAAGAGAACCGTCACATCTTCTGATAACACATCCTGTCCCGGATAAGCCTGGATTCCCTCTACAAGCAACGTCAAAATTCAGCTTGTAGAAGTGATGGGTAGGGGGAGTCCAAGACACTTTGTCTTTGCAAGGAGTTATTCCAACAGCCCTGGATTTCCTCTTGCACACAATGGACTGAAACAAGGTCAATTCTGCAACAACTCATCATCCCAACTTGACCACGCTGAAGACATGAAACCTTTTCTACAAACCATCGGAAACCAAGGTAAATATTTTTATTAATAATTATATTTTTATACTTTTTTGTTGGTGTAGGAGCCATACACTGCCATTAGTGTCACTAATAAAATTTATTTAATCAAATCATTTTTTTTGAGAATTATTTTGTTGAGCATTATAAGTTTTCATTTTAAAAGTTTTTTAATAATTTATTTATATAAAAAAATATTTTGTAGTAACGGTATAGATTTTTTTTATTATTTTTTTCTATTAAAATGAAAATGATTTACAGGGAATGAAAAATGATCAATATTAATAAAATAATTAGAAAAATAGGATACATATTCAAGATTTCATTCACAAAATATTTATCAAATAAAAAAATTAATATAATAATCTTTTTTGAAATTATATTAATTCAATTATCTTACAATGTAATGTAATTTAGATTTCTGCATGTACAACTCAGTGGTTAGTAGGGAAGTTGATCACCTCATCCTCAATAATTATTGTGGAATGCGTTAGAGAACTATGGCATTCATGGAAATGGAAATACTTAGTACAATAATAGAGAGGAAACCGACCTTTTAATAAATAAATATTTATTATTCAACAAAGTTATTTATTATTTTTTTATTGATAAGTTGTAGTTGTTGGTTATTTCACTGTGGTTTTTACATTGTTTTAATAGTGAAAAATTTATATAAATATTAAATTGACATGAATTTTAATTAATAATTTGTTGAAAAGAGTAGTAATAAATATTATCAAATTAATATTATATAATAATTAAATTAATTTTTTAAATTAAAAGTACATTATTTTTTAATTTTTTTTATAAATTTAATCAACATTTAAAAAATAAATTTTTAAAAAGATAAAAACATTTTAATTATTTTAGCATTTCATATAAATTATGTATATTATTAATCATTTTATTTATTTATTTATTTCTTTTTCCCCTAGCAAGGGGGAGGCAGGCGGGGCGGTTGATTTTCATTCCCCCCTTATATACAATAAAAGTTGCAGGAGCGTCATTTTTTTTAAGATTAATGTGGGAGGAAAAAATGCCTTTATCCCGAATGCATAAGAAATCAGAAAATTACAACTGATAATTTTATTTTATTATTAAAGCAAAAAACAAACAAATAACACCACATACATACAAAGCCAAAGCCAAATGATAACTTAAAATGATAAATTGGCCGTGAAGCTTCGAAATAAATATCATATTAGAAAACTAAAACAAAAGATAAGATCAAAGACAAACAAAGCAACTAGAATATGGAATCCACCAAAAACATACTTTAATGGGGGCAAGTTATTATTAAGCACTAAAAATACATTCAAGACATAATATATTATAAATTTAATTAACATCAATTAGATTACCATTTTTTAAATTTTATTTAATATTTTGAAGTCTAGAGCACCAAGTAAAGGAAGGAAGGAGAGGAACAAACGATGTTCATTAAATTTATGGAAATTTCTTTAACATTAATTTTAACAAGTATTATTAGACAATTGTATTTTGTATCCTCCTTGTAACTATCATCTAACTTAATCATTAAATTGATGCTGTCCCTTGCTTGTTAATTAATGCTACCAACATCGAAGTCTATGTCACATTCCATTGTAAAACTTCTTAATTTGATGTATATTTGACTATAAAAATAGAGGTTGCCACTCATAAGAAAAGGGGACAAGTTGTTAATTAATGTGAAAACCTTTCACAAATGAAACTGTATGGCAATTAAGCATGTGAGTTGAGTGTTAGCTTTGCTATTGTTGCCTATGTTTGACATCTTACATCTTATCAATATCTTGGATTTGGAGGTCTAGTTATTAGGTCTTGATCTCACCCCTTGTAAATAATGGAAATTATATTAAATTTTTTTTATTGAGGGTAAATCTAGGTTTTTTGAACTAGGGACTTGACCCTATACAATAAACAAGCAGGGCAAGTCTGTTAAAGAAAGATAAAAAAAAATTGAAATAAGGGTCCAACCCTATACATGGAACTGATACTAAAGGCATAAAATCCCAGATTTAAAATAACACCACAACCTTAAAAAAGAATCTAAAATAAAGGTCTAGAAGCCTAGATATTCAATAAAATAGCTAAAAAAACAACTTTACACAATTACATTCTATTTATGAGATTTAAGGGACACATTAAGAGGGGGCACCTTCTCTTCACTTTTTTTTTATTTTTTTGGAGCTTGCCACCTTCCAACTCCCTCCTTCCCCTGTGTCCTCTATATTGGAATAAAAATAACCATATTATCAATTTGATCAAAACTATTTGTGGACCTTTCCCCTTCAACTGTAGGAGCTTGGATGGTTTGCAATGGAGTTATGGCCAGAGACTCCTCCCCTAACACAATTGGAGTTTCCAAAACCACATATGGGGCTGTATTGAAATTGTCAGAATCATCGACCACCTGTTTCTCTTCCTTTTAATAAAATTTTATATGGTTTCCTCCATCTCTGGGACTTCTTATTTGAATGCCTCATCAACTTCTACTATTAAGAGGTCCTTGTGAATATTTTTACCCAAGAGATTCCTTGTTTCTTTCTAAAACCTAACATGTAAGAATCATCCAAATGCCATATAGGGAAATAATGCCTACATCTAAAAGATAATCCTTCGTAATCAAAAGTTTGAACCCAAATCTAATTTTTAATATTCAACTCTAAATTTGCATGAAGTTGAGTGCTCACATCAATATTAATAAGGATCTTTGTGTATGTAGCATGATAATAATCTTTAGTCGATTTATATATGGCTTACAATCCTCTAAGGGCATCACCTATAACCTTAAGACTGACCTTGGACCAAAATTACAAGGGGAGGTAAGGGAGGGGAATCCACATAGGCCTAGTATTAAAGGATTTAGTATTGAGTTAAAATTGAAATACCATGGCTTCATCATGAAAATATGATGATCCATAAACCAAATATATTTTTATAAGATCTTATTCTAATCTTCTTTTTTATCAAAAACAACAATAAAAAAACTCTTTGCACAAGGGTATATTTCTATAATTCCTTTTCATCAATGTTCTCCAAACCTCTAAAATCACCCATGAAGGGTTTGAAGATTAGGCCAATATTGATTAAACTTACAAATTAAACCCTTTTCAGAATAACAAGCTTCCCCTTTCAGAACCTAATCAAGGCAATCTCCCTCAAATAAAATAGATTTATTGGATTTACCAGAGGTTAAATTTTTTTTATCTTTTTAGAGCCTCCCTATTCTAGTCCCTTTTGGGAGACTACTTCTGCAAAACTCATACTTTGCTCTAATGTTTCCTTTATCATCATTGGGTAGTATCTCTAAGATGGTGAGATGACATCCTTTGCCACCTATCTGGACCACAACCTTCATGCTACAACCTCTTCAACCTAATACAAGCCATTTACCCTATATCTTGCCCAACTTTCTACCCTTTTGCAGCAGTCTTCTACTTATTCACCACATCCCTTGTATCTAGGGGTTTTTCACCATCTATGGTACCCCTACCACTTTCCTCCCTACTAACCCATGTGAAACCTTTTTATTGTCATAATCTCCATGTTTGATCCCCTTTGGTGAGCTTGTAAGCTCAGTCATTTCCACTACCATCTAAAAAAGGTGATGATCTAATGATTATTAGAGAGAAGAAAACATAAATAGGAAATAAAAAATCTAAATTTGTTAATTTCATTTATAATTATAAACCATAACAATATGTTTAAAAAGATGAGTCTCCCTCCCTCACCTTCCTATCCCTATGACACATGGCCAAGCTTCTCTAATTACTTATACTCAAGTTGTTATATCAAGTGTTGGGACATCCTTATTAAATATTCCACCCTCCAAGAACTCGTGTGATTTACCTCAAGGTGGAAATAATTCACCTAAGGAAGAAAATGCTTCCAGACACTACTCTATTTCATCGAGAAACTATATTCTACTTAAATAGCAACCTCTTTTGATTAATAATTTTTCAGCTTTAGATCTTGAAGAAGGATTTCAAGATGGTCAAGGGGAAATATATTTGGAGTATTCATCTTATTATGAATATTCTTTCAAGGGATGTTTTTGGTTTTAAAATTCATCTTTAAAATAATTGTGTGAGATATGTGTAAGTGACTTGGCACCTTTGATATTATTTATCTATAAAAAGTTAAGATTTATATATTTATTTTTAAAAATAATTCAAATTGTATCTAGTCATGTGATGTATAGTATACCACTTATCATGAGGACGGGCATGGAGGCACTGGCATATTTATTTCCCCTATGACTGTGATGTCATTAATTATTTCCTTAGGGGAAGATCTAATGCATCATGTCATGTCAGTCAATTTGATATTGATAATTGTGTTTTGTGTCACATCATTGTATATGAACCTAATGAAGATCCATAAATGTTTAATTTATAGTGTTAGTTTGAAGATAACTCACCTCTTACAACTAGATTATTCTAAAAGAACATTAAAATGGTTGACAACCCTAATAGCAATAAAGGTGCTTTTTGATCCGAAGATTGGTTTTATTTTAAAAATCATTAAGATTTATTAGACCCACTCATTTTATGGAGTTATAATAGCCCAAATATGTAGTTTAAATAAAAACGTTAAGACATAATGGATAGGGACTTCTCCCTTACATAGTTAAACCTCCTTAATAGAATTTTCTATAGACATGATTAAAAGAAAAAAAGACTCACCAGTCTCCTATGCCTAAAGTGGTTCATTCAAAAAAGAGAATTTATGGGAATATAATATTTTACATCATCCTTTTAGTGTAATATATTTAATGATATGTATATTAATTTTACCCCAAGGATCTCATAGAGAGGCTCTAAGGATAACATATTGAAACTCATAGAATTTTCCTTATCTTTAAATAATAGATTGATTTCTTAATTTTTTATTTTTATATCCTTAAAAATATTTAGTCCTTACATGGACATACTTATAACCTTGGATATACTATATTTATTTAATTCCAATGTCACTCATCTCAAAGAGACTACCACGTCTTTTTAACCCTTTCTAATATGATGTAGTGCCATGGTGAGTGTTCCTAGTGAAGGGATGCCTCACCATGCATCCATCAACTATGTACAAGAAATTAACATCACATTTTTATTACTAAGAAAAAAATTAAAATATATTATGGGCTCCTCATCCTTACATAAGGGACCTCAACTCCCTCCTAAGATTCCTCAACTCTCTTTTAAGTCACCCATTCAGCTTTGTGTTTTAGTAGAGCCTCAACTCTTCTCTTTCCCCTCTCTTACAACAACCTCCAACTACTACTATCCTTTATAAATAACACTCAATGGAAAATATCAATCCATAAGGACCAACATTAGCCTTCAAATGAGACCCAGCCTCCATTTTTATTGTTTCTCTAGCCTGGTCACCAATGTCTCTAGTTTGGAGACTAGAAGCTATCACCGGTTTTATTTCCCTATGCATATGCTTGAATTTTACAAACTATAGACTTACAACTTTGATAAAATATTTATTGAATCAGCATGGATTCGATCATCTTAGTGTTCATCATCTGTGTAGTCATGTCTAACATGCCACCCATTTAAATCAATTATTCTACATGGAAAGTTTTCCTGCTCAATCCATGTTTTCTAAGGTTGTCTAAAATATTTTATTCCTCTTAGTGTTCCGTGTTATGATTGTTATTATGTTCACTATTTAATTTATAATATCCTCAATACTCATTTCAATATCTTTGTTCTATGTTCCATCCATGCATGCTTCCTAACTTGTCATCCTACACACTTCTCAATGGGTTTCCCCATGCGATCCATCAACTAGATCCTTTATGTTGTCCTTTGGTACCCATTTTTTCCTCCTCACACATGATCCAAAACTTTGGATCATGTATGATAGTTTTTTCACTTAGGATGCTCCTACAATTCTTTAGCTAGCTATTTGTGTTATTTACTAAACTAACAACCTCTTTTGAGTAATAATTTTTAATCTTTAGATCTTGTATAAGGGTTTGGATATATTCAAGTATAAATATAAATGGAGGGTTCCTAATAGTATGAACATTATTTTAAGGAACACTTTTGGGTTTTAAATTTTCTCTTTAAAAATTTATGCAAGTTACTTATAAGAGACTTAACATCTTTGATATTGTTTATTTGCAAGAAGTTAACATTTTTAGATTAATTTTAAAAAATAATTTAAAGTTTATTTTTGTATATGATGCATTAGGATGGGCACGGTGTCACTATAATATTTTTTTCCCCAAGATCATGATGTCATCAACTATTTCCTCAAGGAAAGATCTGATGCATCATGTCATGCAACTCAATTAGATATTGATGGCTATGTTTTGTGTTGCAATAATTTATATGAACCAAGTGAAGGTCCATAAAGATTGAATTTATGGTTTTGGGTATATAACTCATCTCTTTCCAACTAAATTATTTGTAAAGACTTAAATATGGTTGATAATCCCAATAATGATGAAGATGTGTTTTCTATGTGAATATTGGTTTTATTTTATAAATCATTGGGATTTATTAGACCCACTCTTTTGATGGATGTATAATAGCCAAAATATATAGTTTATGTGGTCTAATTTTTATGTATTACCAAAATTATATACTATATTATTCTTCTCAAGCAGCATATTTTCATGTTTCACATCTTTGATAGTCAAGATGTAATTGTCCACCTGGATATTATCTCATTTGATCATAGTCCCATCAATTTTTTAGTTTGAGTGGGGGTGTCCTTTTAAAAAAAACACCCACTCAATTATCTTTTATCACATCTCTCCTTTTTCATAAGGATATCATTTGACTCATCACCTATGTGTGGAACCTTATGTTATGTCCATATAATCAAGTGGTAAAGGTTTGAAAAAAAGTTGATAATGATAATCCAAAATAATTATAAATGTTCGTGACATAGCTTAATAAAAACCCATTTTATATTCATATGTATGAATTAGTTGATTATCTCAAACATAAACTTAAGCTTATAAAGTGGTATAAAACCAAATGTGGTAAAATTTGTGTCTACTCTCATTGGTTCAAAATGGGAAATAAAGTCTCAAAATATTTTTCAAAATATTCAAGGATAGAACATGTCAGATAGAATATTAAATCCAATAAATTTTATCACAAACGTTTCATAAATATTATTTTGATATCTTCAACCTTTCTAGATTACTATGAATTAGTGTTTTAGGTCCTTAACGATTCTCCAAAATGTGTTCAAACTTTACCCCAATTTATTGATTATGATCTTTGAAAGCTCATTCCCTTTACTCAATGTATTTATGATGTACTACTTTGTCTCAATGATGTATAAATGGAAATATATAACATGGCCAATGATAATGCGTCATAATTTAATGGGTTTCCTTATGAGTTCTACAAAATCACAACATTTTATTGGTTCAAACTTGCTTCAATTTTACCATGAATCTCTCAAAAAAATTCTTAACTAAAAATGATTAATTAAAGAAATGTTAAATTTGTCCCTAAATCTAGAGATATTGAGCTCATACCCAAAATGAGACCAGTTACCTTATTCAATGTCTCATACAAAATTATTTCTAAATCTTTGATGTTTCTCCTACAACACATCCTTCCTACAAATGTTAAAATAGAATAAATGGATTTTACTAAAATTCATTACATCCATGATACCATAATTATTGTGAGGGAATGGATGGAATGGGACCATGAATTTTAGTGGTAGACTTCCTTTCTTAAAATGGATTTTGAAAAATACTAGGACCATATCGAATGGCCTTTTATTTTTTCCATAATAAAATTTTTAGGGTTTGGAGATTTTTTTATATTATAAAAATCCTATTCTCTAATGCCACATTTTTTTAACCATTAATGATTGTAATTTTGAGATCTTTGGCCTATTACACTCATTCAAACAATCTTTCCTACTAGTTATTATGTTATATGTTTTTACTACAAAGGGTTTTGGATATCTTCTATCCTATAGAATTGATCAAGGTCTCATCTAAGGAATCTTGTTCCTAGATAATAAGAGTTACCTTATTAATAGATATTTCATTAAATATTCATTTATGGCTCTCACTAAGAATTAAAATTCCTTCTAAAAACCTCTCTCATTCATTTATACATTTAACAAAGCCTCTAGATTGAGTTTACATTGATCTAAAACCTAATGTTGTTGCTAGAATATGATATAAATTCTAAATTGACTAAAAATTATCAATGAAAGTGATTTAATAAAATGGAATGTTCAAATTCTTGGGCATATTTTTGTCTTATGAAATCTTCCCTTATAAATTGAATCTCCCCTTCTAAGCTTTCACAATATATTTTGTTGAGAGTAGAAAAGAATTTCTTTTATGAATCATTACCCCCTTATCCTTTCTTGGGAAATTTCATATTTTTATTATACAATTTTAAAGAGTTCCCAAAAAAGTTATACGTAAAAATTAATGTTAAAAGTGGTCCCAAAATAATTATACAAATTTCACACTTATTTGGTGAAACTTGATATCACATGAATAAATATAAAGGGATGGTAGAATCTTTAGTTCTATTAGGGTTTTGTATAGTTTTAATTTTAGTGTTTTTTTTTTTTTTTTTTTTTTTTAAATAAATTTAGCTTACACTATTATATTTCATGTGAAGGTGGTTTTATCCCTTCATTTTATAAATTCCTATATTAATCCTTACCCTTTGGACATGTTTACACATTATTCATGGTTTTAAACAAGTGAAATATAATTATTAGTACCTACATACTAGTATTTATTATAATTGGTTTATAATGATGACTTGCATAAGGTAATGTGCAGCTAATGAAATGTGATCACCTTTTCATTTTACAATTAGGTTTGAAATATTGGCATTTTAATAAATACAAAATAAAATAGTTTATTGTATTTTTATTGGTTTATATAGGGTGATATGGCTAATTTATTATGTAAATTGATGTATTTTAGATTAATAAAAGAAAAAAAATCAATCATCTAATAAAATTGAAGCAATCTGAAAAATTAAACATAGACTATAATTTATTTTATTCTTTATATGATATATTTTTCTTCCCAAAAAGTGAGATGAAATAAATACGTGGGTCCAAGTGGCATGTGAATGTGGCTCAGTAGTGTCTATCATTCTCTTTGATTGGGTGATGTGTTATTTAGGGACATGAGGCATGTTTTTATTGACCTTCAAATTTTATTGGTATTTCATTCTAAGCCAGGTGAAGGCTATGGTGGTAAGCATTTCATCTACACATTACTTCATGTGATGTCTTTTCATTTGGTTGGGTTCTCCTGAGCTTTGATATATCTAACATGTAGGATAGCCTAGCATGCTAACAAAAAACAATGTGTCACCTATTCATTTAACCCACCTCTCTTGGGCCCTAACATCTCTTAGAGGTCTATGGGACTAGTCACACTAATAAGTGATTATGTAGGTTCTATTCATTTGTCTAGGTTTTTGGATGCTACTATTCATACTAACAGTTGGTGATGTGACACCTCTTTTTTTGGATATGCTTTCCTTGGCTCTAACATCTTTGGTAGGACAAGGAGACTAGTTGCACTGACAATAGGCAAAGTGGTATCTTTTTATTTGAATATGATATCCCTAGCTCTAAAATCTCTAACATGCAGATCAAGCTCAATAGTCTATATTATTCTCTTAAACCAGGTGATGTGTTATTTGCAGACATGGGGCATGTTCTTATAAAACTTTAAATTTTTTATGTGGTTTGTTCTGAGTTAGCTAGGTCTAGGAGACTTATTATACTGACAACTTGGTAAGTGGCATCTTTTTATTTGTCTAGGCTCTTCTTGGCTCTTACATCTCTAACATGCAGATGCTGCTCAATAGACTATATTATTATCTTAAAGAGGGTGATGTGTTTTCTATGAACAATAGGCATGTTCTTATAGGCTTTTAAATTTTATGTGTCATTTATTGTAATTCAACTAAGGTCTTTGGTAGTAATATCATCGATATTTAATTTTGAGTTGGGAAAGGTCTGTGTAGTAAAGGATTCATCTACACATTGGTCAACACAACATATTTTCATTTGGTTGGGTTATCCCAAGTTATGACACATCTGACATGTCTGAGGGGATCACATTTTGATAAGTGTCAATGTGTCAACTCTTCAATTTACCTAGCTCTCCTAAGGGGCCTAACATCTCTGAGATGTTTAGGGGACTGGTCACACTAATATCTAGTGACATGGTGTTTCTTTATTTGGTTGGATTTTTACAGGCTTCTAGTTATACTGATAACTAGCAATGTGACATCTCTTTATTTGATTATGTTTTTCCTACCTCTGACATCTTTGGTAGGTCTAGGAGATTGGTTACACTAAAATCTAACAAAGTGGCATCTTTTTATTTTGCTAGGATCTCCCCAGCTCACACATTTTTGATATGCAGATGAGGCTCAGTATTTTATATCATTCTCTTAGAATGGGTGATGTGTTATATGTAGACACGAGACATGTTCTTATAGGCTTTCAAATTTTATCTATGGTTTATTCTGAGCCAACTAGGTCTAAGAAACTATTTGTATTGACAACATGGGAAATGGATTTTTTTATTCATCTAGAATCTCCCCAGCTATGACATCTCTAACATGTGGATGAGGTTCGGTAATCTATATCATTCTCTTAGAGCATGTGATGTGTTATATATGGACATGAGGCATATTCTTATAGGATTTCAAATTTTATGTGTGTGTTTTTTTATCTAATCGATACCTTTATCACTAATCAGTTCCCTTACATATTAGTCAACATAATACCTTTTTATTGGGTTAGGTTCTCCTAGGTTATAACATATTTGACAGATGGGAAGAACGTGGTAATCTATAAAATGGTAATGTGTCATATATTTATTTGATGCAAGTTTATTGGGGTTTGATATCTTTGATAGGTTGAAATGACTAGACACATTGATAATTATAGACATGGTGCTTGTTCATTCGATCAATTTTATCTTGGATGCAACATTTTTGCTAGGTAGGTAGATTGGTCACATTGACAACTACCAATTTGGCATGTCTTTGTTTAACTAGGTTCTCACCATTTTTGACATCTTGGATAGGTTAGGTGAATTAGTCATACTAAAAAATGGAAGTGTGGCATCTTTTCATTTGGTCAGACTTTGCCTGACTGCATTATCTCTTTCAGGCCTAGGGGGACTGGTCTCACTAATAACTAGTGACATGGCATCTCTTTATTCAGTTGGGATCTCCATGGCTATGACATCTATGATATGTCTAGGGGACACATCATTATCTCTTTTAGTACCTACATAGTAGGTATCTATTATAATTAGTTTATGCTAATAATTTTATAAGGCAATGTGCATCCAATGAAATGTGAGCACTTTTTTATTTTAACATTAGGTTTGAAATATTAATATTTTAATAAATAAAAAATAAAATAATTTATTATTTTTATATTGGTTGATATAGGGTGATATGATTAATTTCTTGGGAAAATTGTTGTATTTTAGATTAATGAAATAAAAACTACTTGAATCATCCAATAAGATCGAAGTCATTTGAAAAATTAAACATGAACTATAGTCTATTTTATTGAGCATGTGATATGTTTTTGTCCCTACAAAGTGAGATAAAATAAATACATGGGTCCCAATGGAATGTCAATGTGGATCAGTAGTATATATTATTCTCTTCGACTGGATGATTTGTTGTCTAGGGATATGGGGCAAGTTATTATAGACCTTCAAATTCATCATTATTTCACTTTGAGCTAGGTGAGGGCTATGGTGATAAGGAGTTCATATGCACATCAGTCGATGCATCATCTTTTCATTTGGTTGGGTTATCCTAGGATTTAACACATCTAATAGGTTAGAGAGCCTGGTATGCTGACAAGAGCAATGTGCCATCTCTTCATTTGGCTTAGTTCTCTTAGGGTTTGACATCTCTAAGAGGTCCAAGGGACTGGTCACACTACAAACTGGTGATGTGGTGTCCATTCATTTAGCTAGGATTTTATTGCCTCCTAGTCATATTAACAACTGGAAATGTGTTGCCTCTTTGTTTGATCATGCTTTCCTTGGATCTGACATCTTTGGTAGGAATGGAAAACTAGTTTCACTAACAACTGATAAAGTGGCTTATTTTTGTTCAGCTAGGCTCTCCTTAGATCTGACATCTCTGACATGCAAATGAGGCCTAGTAATTTATATTGTTCTATTAGAGTGAGTGATGTGTTGTCTATGTAAATAGGGCATGTTCTTATAGGATTTCAAATTTTATGTGTGGTTTATTCTGAGCTAACTATTTCTAGGAGATTGGTTGCACTATTAACTTAGAAAGTGGCATCTTTTTATTCATCTAGGCTCTTCCCAATTATGACATCTCTAACATGCAGATGTGGCTCAATGGACTTTATCATTATCTTGGAGTGGGTGATGTGTTGTCTATAGAACATGGGAATTTTATTATAGGATTTCAAATTTTATGTGTGGTTTATTTTGAGTTGGATGAGGTCTTCAATGGTAATTTCATCAACATTTATTTCTAAGTTGGGTGAGGGCTATGTGATAAGGAGTTCATATACACATTATTTAATGTAATGTATTTTCATTTATTTAGGTTCTTTCAGGGTCTATCATATCTAATAGGTCTAAGGGGTTCACATGATGATGAGTCAAAATGTGTCACATTTTCAATTGGCCTAGTTCTTTCAAGGCTTGAGATCTATGAGATGTCCATGGGACTAGTCACACCGACAACTGACAATGTGGTATCTCTTTATGTAGTTGGCAATATGACCTCTCTTTATTTGGTTCTATTTTTTCTACCTTTGACATCTTTGAAAGTTTTAGGAGATTGGTTAAACTAACAACTAGTAAAGTGGCATATTTTTATTCAACTAGGCTCTCCCCATCTTTGACATGTAGATGAGGCTTGATATTCTAGATAATTCTCTTAGAGTGGGTGATGTGTTGTCTATAGACACATGGCATGTTATTATAATCTTTATAATTTTATCTATGATTTTTTTTAGTTGGCTAGGTTTGGGATACTAGTTGCATTGATAACTTGGGAACTGGCATTTTTTTGATTGGCTAGACTCTCCTCAACCCTAACATCTCTGACATACAGATAAGGCTCAAGAGTTTATATAATTATCTTAGAACATGTGATGTGTTTTATATAGACATGGGACATGTTCTTATAGTCTTTCAAATTTTATGTGTAATTTTTCTGAGCCACTCAAGATCTTTGGCAGTAATCAGTTCCCTTATATATTAGTCAATGTTGTGCCTTTTCATTGGGCCTTTTTCTCCTAAGTTGTGGCATATTTGTAAAGTGTAAGGAACTTGGAAATCTATCAACTTGCAATGTGTCATATCTTTATTTGATGCAAGTTTATCAAGGGTTGATATCTCTTATACGTTTGGATGACTAGCCACATTGACAACTGCAGATTTGGCACTTGTTCATTTGGCCAATTTTATCTCAATGATGATATTTATGCCAGGTGGGGGATTGGTCACATTAAAAATGTACAAGGTGGTGTGTCTAAGTCCAACTGAGTTCTCACCAACTCTAACATCTTTTTTAGGCCAGGAGAACTAATCATATTGATAATTATTAACATGGGATCTTTTCATTGGGTTGATCTTTCTCTAGCTATGTTATCTCTTTCAAGCCTGGGAAACTGGTCACACTAAAAAATGGAAACATGGTGTCTCTTTATTCATTTTATATCTCCATAGTTATGACATCTATGACAAGTCCATGGGACATGTTGTATTGATAATTGCTGACTTGGTACCTCTTAGTTTGGCTTGGATCTCCTAGGACCTTATATCTATAGAAGGTTCAGTGGGTGGAAAAATTGACAATTGCCAACCTAGCACCTCTTCATTTGATTGAACTTTATTGGGCCCTGATATATTTGATAGGTCTAGGAAAATTATCACACTAACAGTTAACAACTGGTTGTCTATGTATTTGACTTAGCTTTTTAGGGATCTAATCTATATGATAGGTCTTGGGTATTAGTTTCATTGATGGTTATAAATATGGTGCTTTTGGATTCAACTATGTTCTCCCAAGCCTTGAAATCTCTGTCAAGTTCAAGATAGTGACCATGCTAAGAATTAGCAATGTGTCAAGTGTGTATTCAATTGAGCTTTTCCTATTTGTTAGATATGTGATAGTTATCTATTATGATCATTTGAACCTAATATGATTTCTAATATATGCATGTCATCATGGTGATGTTGATGTAAATGGGTTTAACCAGTTATAGGCAATGAAAGTTTAGTTTTTCATTTTAACATTGGATTTGAAATATTTTTGGATGTGAATATTAATTGAAACAATTAATCACACATGTGGTTACTTGTAATATATTAATCAAAAAAATGTTTGTATTAGCCAGGATAATTAATACTATTTATTACATTTTAATATGAACATTAATATGGGAAAATGTAGAATTTATGTATTGAAAATATAGATTTTAGTGTCTGCATAAGGGAAAAAACATAGGGACATTGGAGAAATAATTTACAACAATAATTTGTAACATTTAATAGTATTGATGAAAATAACACTAGTATAATTTGGCAAATAAATTACTAAGTGACTAAAACTTTTAGTCACGATAACTAAAAATGACTAAATTCTACTAAACTTTTAAAATACAGCTATAAATGACTAATTCGATCATTGGGTAAAAAACACAATTAAATAATTAGTCACACAAATAAAAATGACTAAATAATTAGTCACACCAATAAAAATTAGATAATATGATATTAAAGTGGGTAATTAAAAAAATCAAATTAGGAAATTATTGGTGGGAGTTGGTTGTATTGTGCACATTAGGTTAATAGCGAATTGGGAAATTGTTGGTGAGAGTGGGGAGTATAGCAGAGTGCATAATTTGGTAGAGGTAATTCAATGGGGGAGTGGGGAGTACACTAGGAATTATTTTTGCAATGCACCTCTACAAACAGAAGGATGGTTTTTTAATTATTAATGGAGCTCGAGCCAACCAGAGATGGTTTGTGTGCCAATTTTATGGCATGAGGCATTTTGGGTTTTAAAATATAAGTATAATAGATACTTGGGTGATAAATCTTTTTTGGAGAGGACTTAGAGACTTCTAAAAAGGTATGCAAGGAATTTAGAGTTTGCTATAATGAATTTGAAGTTGATGAGGCCCTCTATAGTGAAGTCAAATTTGGGGATGCCCTCTTTAGCGAATTCAGAGGTAATTCAAAACACTCACTACATTAAACACAAAATCTATAGATTTTTTATTGGTAACTGTATCTAGCTAGGAAAACAAAATCATTGTATTATAGGAGATGAGTTACATAAATAGGAGGGTATCTTGTCATAAGACATTGACTACCATGTAACAATTTGGAGTTATTGAGATTGTGAAATTATTGGATTCTTTTATTCATTGTATAATCAATACAATGTAGTGATCATATCTTGAGTTTATCTATTTGTGTTCCATGTTATCATGGATGGGTATGGTATTAATTTATAATTTCATAACTAATTCACCAACCTAATCCTAGAGGCTCCCTTTCACTAAGTATTCATGGCATGCTTAGTGAATGTAAATAATAATTAGTTTGATATTGGTTGGTGTAACTTATAGTAGTTACATAGGCAACTAAGTACCAAAACCATACAGAAAAAATTCTAATTTTAGAAGATTGATTTTTCATTAGTTTCCTCTACACATTTTGAAGCATATGGGAATTGAACTTGTAACATGCATCCAAATTTAATTTTCCTTTGATCAATTTTACATTAAACCATAGGCTCATGCCCCTAGCCTAGACCTTAATGCTTAGGTAACATTGTGTGCAAGCCTAGTCTATTAATTGCATGGAATCTTAGAAGATGGTCTCATATGGCATACTTGAAAGTTATGCTAGTTCATCAAGTCAATGTGTTCACCAAGATATTTTAATTGATACTATATGTCAATACTTGGAAGTATATCAATTGTTATAACAAGTCATATTATCTCAACATGTTAATAATTTATGCTAGTAAGTAATGCTCAAAGTTACAACAAAGAATTCATTACCCTATTTCTTAGTTTTTTTGTTTTCATTAACATTGAAAAGATTTCCATATGTTTAAATTCTTGTGGTTCATCAATTAAACAATCATAAATTCCATGTTCCATTGCTAAATAATTTCTTTAATTATCATCTAGACAAGGAAGGCCCTCAATAAAACATGGATAAAAATAGCGTTTGTTTATTTCTAGTCATAAAAGGAACATCTAATTTTGTAGAGTGATGCCCAACTATATTTATTGAATTTGAATTGTTGAAGAGTGATTTGTATCCTGTAGAGTGCTCTAGTTGAAATTTTGCAGAGTGCTCTGAATTCTAGGTAAGCACTGAAGAGTGCTGAAGAGAATGAGTTTAGATGTATTAGATCTTGAGTAAGTTGAGTTTTTTAGATTTTTATTTTTTATTGAAATAGGAAACTAAATTAATATTGGAATGTATAACATTAAAGATGGATCAATGTCGAATGTTGACTACGGATCAATACCATGTATATGATGAGAGAGTAGATGATGAGAGGGACATGGACAAATATCCATGTCCATGTAATGACTGTCTTGGTGTAAAGGTGAAAAAATAAATGTGATTTATCAACATATGATAAGATATGGGCATAGTGGTATAATACCTTGGGATTACAATTATTATGAATTTATGATAGAATTTCAGTGTGAGAGATGAAGAGGCAACAAACATAGATGAAGCGGGTGAAGAAGTAGTAAATTTTAGATGAATGGTTTGAATTTGATAAAATGTTGAATGAGGGTCTAAATGATGATTAGGCCAAGTCGATGGAAGATGATTTAAAGCCTGTGTATACTAATTGCAATTTATGTCTTTGACAACAATCCTTCAAATTCTTAACTTTCAAGTGGTGCTTGGTTAGACAAATGAGAGTGTAGATTAATTATTGGCATTACTAAGTTCATTATTACCACTTGACTCCACATTGCCAACAAAATAAATTTAATTTAAAAATTAAATCACTAAGAGAGGCTTAGGGTATGAAAACATGCACACATGTGTGAATGGTTGTGTATTAATTCATAATAATCTTGCAAGTGAGATTGAATGCCTAAAATCTCATGAAGTGAGGTATAGACAAGGGTTGAAATTAGTTGTGGTTCCTAGAAAGGTTCTTCACCACTTTTTGATAATACCATGATTATTCCAAATGTATAGGTGTAGAGAAAGTATTGAACTTATGCAATAGCATGCCCAAAAAAAGAGCACTAATGGAAAACAATTCCATGTGCCTGATTCTAAGAGGTGGATGGGATTTGATAATAGATGGCCTAATTTTTCTCAAGATCCTCATAATTTAAGGTTAGGTTTGGCTCTATATGGGGTGAACCAATTATGAGATCAATGTACTAAATGTTCAACTTGGACAGTGTTTTTAATAAATTATAACTTGCCTCCATGGTTAGAAACTAAACCATTTTTCTTAATGTTATAATTAATTATATCAGGAAAGAAAATTTGGCTTCAGATATAATCGATGCTTATCTAGAGCCATTATATCATACAATAATGGAATTATGGAAAGGAATTGAAGAAATTCAATATTTATGGGATGGTCATTCAATCAAACTCACTTTAAGAGTTTCATTATTATTTACAATTCATGACCTTCCTGCATATGGCACATTGTCTGGTCTCACTATTCATGGATACCATGGATGTCTTGCTTGTAACTTTAAGTATTTTGTTAGGCAATCAACAAGTTTGAAGAATTGTATTTATTATGGACATCATGATTCCTTAAAATGGATCATCCATATCATTGACAAAAAACATGTTTTAATGGTCAAGAAGAGAATTGTGAAGCACCATTACTTGTAACGGGTGATTACATTGTTGAGAATGGATAAAAAAGAATGTCAGTTATAATTGAAAATGATGAGATTTTTGGTAGTATATATGATTCATGTAATCAAAGTAGTGTAAAATGGTTGTGCATATTCTATAAGTTGTCATACTTTAAGGATATAGCCATTAGGCATATTGTTGACTTTATGCATACTGAGAAAAATATAGCATGTGCTATTCTAAAAACTCATTTTGGTACTTCTGATACTATTTCATCATGTGAAGACTTTTAACAACTAAATATTCATCAAAATATTTGAGTTGAAAAATATATAAAACCTAGTGCTCCTTATGTCCAAACAAAGTAACAATGTGCACAATTCTTATAGTTGTTATTTCAGACTTGCCTTCCCATTGGATATGTAAGTAGTATTATTAGAATCCAAACTGACATTAATATCTTAAGAGGCATCAATATCCATGACTATCATGTCATAATCGAGAATATTTTACCTATTATGGTTAATATATCATGTTTGGCAAAGGGGCCAAGATTGGTAATTATAAGGTTGGGCCTAATATTAAAGAGAATGAGTTTACATGTATTAGATCCTTCAAACTTTGATAGTTTGAGGGAGGAGGTTCTTGAAGTCCTTTTTCTATTGGAACAAGAAGTTCCAACAATAAGCTTTAACATTTCTATGCATTTTTTGATACATCTAGAATGTGAACTAGAGCATTGTGGCCTATTAAGAATGAGATGGATGTATGATATAGAATGATATATGAAGATTTTGAAAAAAAAATTGTACTAGGGCAAAACCAGAAGGAAAGATGTCTGAGGGATATTTAATACAAGAGGCTATGGAATTTTGCACATAATATATGAAGGATTTTGAAAATGTCAATCGATGTGTATGGGATGATGATAAAGATGAAAGAGTTGTAGGTGAATATTAGAAGGAAATTTATGTTGATTCAATCTATCACATCAAGAAAGAATTTCAATACATGCTTATATTCTTTAAAACACATCTTCATTAAATAAATGGCATAGGTAAAAAAAATTACACAATAATTTATTTACTCAATTCCATTCACACATTTATATTATTAATCTTACTATTTGTATGTTAATATTATATGTATAAAATATTATTAAGATAATCAAACTTGGATGTGATCTTGACCTCAAAAGTGCATACATCATAATTTTATTGGAGGTGGTTCTTTTCCAAAATTTGAAGAATGGATTGCTAATGCAGTCAGTGATGCAAAAGAAGAAGGTCAAGATATAACAACAGAGAAAAGTGATATTTCACAATCTCCAAATTTATGGGATATGCATTTTAGTGGAATGTGGTCCTATGGTAGTCATTTAAGAGTGGAAGAGAAAGACAAAGAAAAGACAAATTGTGATTGTGTTGTTAGTGTTGAATTTCTTCACGAAACTGAGAAGAAATTTTATGTTGGTTTCATCCAAGAAATTATTCAAGTAGAGTTTAGTGAAAATAGTCCTATATTATTAAAATGTAAGTATATCTGACCATCCACACTATAATTTGAGGAGTATGGATTCATACGCACAAATAAATGATAATTTTTATCAGAGACAGATGAGCTGTATGTTTCCCCTCTTAAAATTAAATAATCATTTATAATTTATGATGTAAGAAGCCCAAGATAGTCGTATGTCATTAAAATAGAGTCTCATTCAAAATGAAAGTTCATGGAAGTTGTTAATATAATGCCTGATGGGCAATATGTTAATTTATAAGAGACATTCAAAGAAATAGATGAAGATGATGATGGAGTGTTTGAAGAAGATATTTTTATTACCAATGAAGATATTGGGAGAGAATGTATTGCATTTCATAGATGAGGATGAAGAATAAAATCAAGCGGATACAGACATGAGTGATCAATATTATGATCTTATTGGCAATGCAGATGATTATGATGATGTTTTATCACCTTAACTAGCCTATCACCTTAACTTGTTAGCTTATCACTTAAACTTTGGTTATATCTAAGGTGTAATTTATTATTGAATGTAATAAATATCTAAGTATAGGTGTGGTTATTCATTATTGTTTTACTGATATGTTTATGAATGTAATATTCTTTATTCTACTGGTACATTGTATACAAAACTTGAGATGTTCACTATGGATTTGAAGGGCGTTTAAAGTTGCGTTAAATCATTCTTCTTAATTTTATTAGTTTCATTGAAATTAATTTTGTTTAGTTATAATATAATTTCTTGTATGTCATATATGTTTTCTAGATGCTAGACTTTTCTAACTTCTCTATAACTTCTAAATATGACAAGAAGCAAGCAAGGTCTAAAGGTATTGAATAATGTAAAAAGATACCTATGAAAATAAAGAACTCTTTAAAATCCTAGCAATAAATTGTAATCATTTATATTATATTTTGATAACTTTAGTTTGTAGTACAGCTTCTAGTCTCTACATGCATTGAATATTCTTGTGTGAAGGAAACAATAATGAACATCTATGATTTAATAATACATATAGATATCTTAACATTAAGTGAAAAAAATATTTAACCTATATTATTAAACAATTTGTGTGAAAATACAAGTAGAATTCCTTGTCATTCTCCCCCTTACTATTATGTTCCCCCTAACTATAGTACTGTCATGTTGTTCTAGATCATATTATATTTTATTGCTTCAATTCTCCCCCTTTGACATCAATGGTAAAGGCACTGGTCAATTAACCCCCTAACTTAAATCTCCTCATCAACTTGTATTGAAAGATCTTTAAAAGACTAGAACTGGAACAAGAGGTCAATGATGAATTATAAGACCAAAATCCTCAAGATACAAGGGTTCCATATATGATTTTTTTTTTTAAATGACAATGCTTATTTTAGAACTTCCAAAATTTGCCTAGTTTCACTATCATAACTAGCCTTGAGCCCAATGACTAAAGCCCTGATTCCTATTATAAAAGTCTCTCTACCTAACTAAGCTTTCTCATTAAAAATAAATAAATGATCTCTTAGGTTTGATTGACACTAAAAATTAAAACTAAGGAAATAAAAAATTAGAAAATTGTTCAATATTTTCAATAAAATGATATCTAAAATACTGCATTCATAATATACCCCTGTATTCCCACTTAAATTACATAAAAAATCCAATACCACAACCTTGTAAGGGGTAAATAGTGACACTACAGCATGGTGATGAACAATCACTCAACCCCTAGAATTAACCCACCATCCCATGGGAGTTCAAAGGGGTGTATGTAGAGTGGTGGTATGAAACTGTCTGACCCATTTTCTCACAACAAGATAAGTGAAGGTGTGTGATATAACAGGGAGAGTAAAATACTAACTCTACCATATTGCTACCCCACAATAGTCTTGATATGATAGAGTGGTACTATAGTATAAGTTGTTAAAGTACTTAAATCATCATTGGCAATGATTACACCTCTAAACATGAATCATTCAATTTCCCAAGATCAAAGTCATGTATTCAAACTCAAAATATGGATAGATTATGAAATATTTTGCAGGAATTGAGATTACTAGTAAGGTGACCAAGATCAGTAGCAAATATACTTAGGATTTGATGCCATTTTTATAATAATTCACATAGCTCAGCTTACTAGAGGTAAGGGATTTCAAGGAAGAAGACTCTACAGTTATTATTTCACTAGGAAAGTTCATATAAACCCTCAGTATCAAGTGTATAAGAACTAAATTTTCTCAATTCTACAAGTAGACACTAAACTAGGAAAGGTAAAAATACTTTTTAACTAACCAAACCAACCTTTTGGTGGTTAATAACTTAAAGTTACTTGTTTTTATCCCTAACTAGGTAAAGGAAAATATATTCTATTTTGTTATTTTGCTTCTTTTTCTCGTTTCCATTGTCCTTATCTTATTCATATTTTGGTAGCACATCAAAGTTTATATGCATATGAGGGATCCATAAAGCTGCTATGAAGGATCCTCTTCAATCATTTACTTTTTTTATAAGATATCTAGATGTATACTTAAAAACCAATTACTTATTATCACAATAATAGTTGGTTCTATGTAATGGTTACGGGCTCCTGTAGGTGAAAGTCTACAGTTTCTACGGGAAACTTGTAGGTGAAAACTAGTAGTTTCTATGGGAATACTATAAGTGGAAAGCCTATATCTTAATAGTTGCTATGGGAAACCTATAGGTGAAACCCTATAGTTGTTATGGACAACCTATAGGTGGAAACCTATAGGTTGATAGCTGCTACAGGCTAGAAGCCCCTTTTGTTGCGGACTTCTCTATAGGTATTATGACCAAGTAAGATTCCTATAGTATTATTCTACCCTTTAAATGTCTATTAAATAAGGTTACACAAATATAATCTAATCAAATAAAAAACATAATTAATCCATAATACAACATGCATATATTAATGCACACATATAATCATTAATTATTTCATTAATTTACATGAGACATGGATAGTTCTAGGGATTCATATAGGAAAAATATATACATTTAGGTATGGATGAGGCTATAAATAGAATAATTAGTGGCCTCATCACACCCCCTACTTAATCTCTTACTTCTCTTTGAGAAAGCCTTTTTTGCATTTTGAATCCATAATATTTCCTAAAATTTAAGGGCTCAGTATATCGATCCCTTAAAATATATAAAACCCTTTAGCATCATCTATGATTTTCCACCTTTTCTTTTCTACCTCTCTATCATCTATCACGTTCTCTTCCCAATTAGGAATTGGGAACCAAAACATGGTTGGATGAAACATCAACCCAACCAACTTATCCTTCTCTTACTAAAAAGCTCGATGTAGATATATACTCTATGTATTCCCTCTCTGAGGTTATGAGGGGAATAAGGTTATTTTAATTTTAGGGTATCTAAAAGCTTTGCCCATCGATGCAAACAATAAATAAAAAAATTATTTTTCATCTTCCTCCATGAGGCTCAAGTAGTGGTTCTAGACCTCTACTTGTTTGTTTGTGACCCATACTTGTGGAGTATTTGCATTCATAAAAGTGATCCATTCCTCTATTATAGCTTCTAAATTAGTAGATTCACCCCTAATCATTAGGGTACCCTTTTTTTATTTCTCTTGATAGTCCTCAACTTGTTTCTTTCTTATTTTTTCATTCATGACTTATGAGGTAAAGGCATTCAATTAGACATCCCCTAGGTATATATTGGGATTCCACATTGTGTCATGTGTCACAACATACTGATGCATGTAAAAATCACTCAATAGTCCTTGAATATCAAGGTCAACATGCCTATAGACCTCAAAGAAAGACTTAGAATCACATACCATGTAGGACCGATCACTATATATCCTATCATGTTTGAATCTAAACCACCTTTCTTCTAAGTATACAACATATACCCTAGAGGGTGATCTATATTCCATTAACATCTTAGTGGCCTCATGCATGTTAGTGATCTTTTATTTCAAATAAGTGATTATAGTCTCAAAACTTTCTAAGCTTGCTTTTAAATCTTCCTGTTGATCCCTTGCTTCAACATATACTGTAAACCTTTGTATCAACTTCTAATGTAAGTTTCATCATCACTAAACTTTTCTTCAATAAATCTCAAAAGGTCGTCATCACTAAAATGTTCATAAATAAGGGGGTAATCCATTTTGAAATCATTGCAAGAAAAATCATGATGAGTTTAAGTGTTGAAAATTACATCCTAACTAAGTCCTTTGAACAGGATTAAGAAGAAGGTTAAGAAAGTTAATACTATATTTTAGGATCTAGTTTTAGACTTTGGGGATGAAACTAAGATCATAGCTATGAGTATGTAGAATTATTCTTCTCTTTCAAGCACTAAGTCATCTAATGTTGATTCCTCTTCAAAACATAAAAATGTGCATGATGATAAAAAAAAATGATTTGTTCTACATCAGGGTTGTTTCAAAACATACTAAGATTGACACTCAATTTGATATTGGATCATAGGTAAATTTGATTTCTAAAGAGATTGTTAAAATTTTAGGCCTACAAACAAATCTCCATCTAAAACCCTATCCACTTGGTTGGGTGTGTGATGATGTAAAACTTGAAGTAACCAAAACGTGTAAATTGAAATTTACCATCACATCCAAATTCATGGATGATGTTGATCTAGATGTAATCCCTCTAGACATATGTGGGATTATTTTAGGAATCCCTTATCTTTATGATAGAAAATAAATATTTTATAAGGATTAGAATGAGTAATTGATTGTTAAGGATGGAATTAAATATATAGTCAGAGCACATCATGTTAAGTTGAGTCTTTCCTTGGTTAGAGCAGGGCAAATGAAAAAACTTGTCAATTCAAGCAAGAATATTTATCTCAAGTTGATTAAGTATAAGAAAAAAGAATATTCCCAGGATATGAAAAATTATGATTCTAGATATAAGAAAGAATTGGTTGAAATCATTTCTATTTATGATTATGTGTTTCAAGATCCCAAAGGGTTTCTGCCTAAAAGGGTATTTCAACATGAAATTCAGTTGTTATAGGATTCTCCTCTCCCTAACATTGGCATGTAAAAGTTATCAATGGTGGAAAATGAGGAAATCAAGAAGTAGGTAATGGATATTTTGGAAAGAGGTGTTATTAATCCAAGTTCATTTCATGTTGGTTTGCCTATTATTTTGGTACCAAAGAAAGATCACACATGGTGAATTTGTGTTGATTTTTGTGCTTTGAACAAAATTACTATTAAGAATCATTACCCTCTTCCTCGTATTGATAATTTGATGGATCAGTTAATAAATTATATCTATTTCACTAAGTTAGACTTGAAAAATGGTTATTATCATGTTAGGATTAATGATGGTGATATTTGGAAAACTGAATTTTTAAAAAAATAGGGATTGTTTGAATGGCTTGTCATGCTTTTAGGGTTGTACAATGTACCAGCTACATTCATACGATTGATGAATGATGTTTTTAAGACATTCATTGATGATTTTTTTATAATATACTTAAATGATATTTTGATCTTCAATCAATCTTGGGAGGATCATGTGATTCATATTAGGAAAGTCATGGATGAATTGAAGAGGGAGAAATTTTATTTAAAATTGTCTAAATGCAAATTTCGTAAGACTTCTTTGGTTTAATTGGGTTATATTGTAGGACATGGTGAATTTTAAATTGATCCTACAAAAGTGGAGGTTATAGTTAAATGGCCTAAATCCAATAATGTAACTGAGTTAAAAGTTTTCTTGATGTAGTACAATGTTGGAAGAAATGCATTGATAATTTCTCACTTATTGCATCACCCTTGCATTGTTTAACTAGTTAAAAATAGGTTTTTTAGTGGGGAAGAAAGAAAAAAAGGGCCTTAGATACTTTGAATATAAAGATTAGCATTGCTCATGTATTGGCACTTCCTGATTTATATCAGCCTTTTGAGATCGAGATGGATGCAAGTGATTATGATGTGGGAGTTATTCTAACACAAGTAAAGAAACCAACATGCTATCATTATGAGACCTTCATAGGTGTGGTAAAAAAACTATATGACTTATGATAAGGAATTATATGCATTGGTTCAAAGTGTTAAGAAGTGGAAACATTACTTAATGGGAAAGGAGATAGTGATACATATAGATCATCAACCCATTCATTATCTACAGTCACAGGCCAAACTACAACAATTTAAGCATTTTCATTGGAGGGGTTTTCTATAGCAATTTCATCTTATGATCAGGGATAAGAAAGGTATTCAAAATAAATTTATTGATGTGATTTCTATACCTCCTATCCTAGTTGCATCTATTATTTTACAACATAGTTATTTGGCACATGAAAGTTATAAATAACAGTATGATGATGATGATGACTTTAAGTTTGTGTATAAAGACTTGATGAGTGGTAAATAGGTAGAAGAGTTAGACTATCATGTGCATAATGTAATTTTTTATCATTTGGGTAAACTTTGTATTCCTCAAAATGAAAGGCTGCACATGATTAGGAAAGCACATACTTCTCTTATTTGTAGTCATTTTGGAGTTGATAAAATGGTTGGACATTTGAAAATGTATTTTTACTAGCCTCATATATAGGAAAATGTTTCCAAATATATCAATGGGTGTGTTCTTTATGGCACAACCAAATCTATTTATAGGAAACTGGGACTTTACACTCTCTTGCCTATTCCTACTCATCCCTGGGAATGTATTTCTATGAACTTTGTAGGGGTTTTGGCTATGTCACGGAAGAAACATGATTACTTGTATGTGGTATTAGATATATTTACAAATATGTGTGCTTTTATTCCTTACACTAAGCATATTATAGGGTAAGGTACAACACACTTGTTTCAGCATCTATGGGTTCATTTTGGTTTGCCCACCTCTATTATTTATGATCAGTATTCTTTATTTCTTGGGGAATTTTGGTCAACACTGTGGGAATTGATGGACACAAAGTTGAATAAGATCACTGCATTTCATTAATAGACTAATGGTTAGACAAATGTTGTGAACCACATAGTGGTACATTTGCTTATGGGTTATTGTAGTAAACATCCCAAGTTGTGGGATGAGCATTTATACTATATACAACATGATTAAAACCGTGCACTTAATTCTTCTACTATGAAATATATGTTTAAATTTTGTTATGGATATTTACCTAAATATCCTCTAGATGTTTGTTATGGATAGGATTTAGTTGTTGATGAATGCAATGATGTTGTTAAAGCCATGAAATTTATTGAAAAAATATAGCTGGTCCACCAGACTGTCCAAGATCAGTTAGAAAAAATTTAGGAAAAGTATGAAGCAAGACATGACAAACATTGTGTTGATCACCAGTTTATTGTAGGTGATTTGGTATGGCTTCACATCAATAAGGAAAGGTTGACATGTGAGGGTAAAAATTTGAGACCAATATGATATGGTGATTTCTAGATTATGGAAAATATTGGTAAAAAATCTTTCTGATTCAATTTTCCATCTTATATGTAGATTTATTCAATTCTAAATGTGGAAAATATAAAATTTTATGAGCCTTGAATGATTGAAGATCATGATGAGGGTGTATCCATTCCTTCTGTTGATGGTTTTGCTCCTGAATATCTAACAGAATTATAGGAAGATATAATTATTGACTTGAAGATGCAGACTTCATGAAGGGGATATGTTGAGTATATTTATGTTGGTCTCAAAGGGATTCACTTGAACAAGGACAAATAGATGGAAGCAAAAAGAGTGAGGGAGAAATACTCTCACCTCTTTACCAATTAATAAAAATTTAGAGGTCCAAAAGCTCCTAGTGGGAGGATTGATCCTATGGATCCATTAATTCTCTAAAAATAAAGTCATCAAATTGTAGGTTGATTATTTCCATGGTGAATTGCTTATCAAGAGATTTTTGGTTCATCTTACCATTCACAAAATGGAGCTCATATGCACAAAATATCATATAATGAAGATCAACCAGGAAAAGTAAGAAAAATTAAGGTTTGGACAGAACGTCCAGTTGGATGTTGACAATTGGTGAGTGGACAACAAGTGGTGAGTGGAGATTAGTCCATGTGGTGGGTCCTAAATCCACCATGTGGCTTACCACAATTTTTAATGGTCCAATTTTACTATATTAAAATTAATTATTTCTTGAATGTTCCAAACAAACCATATGAATTCTACATGACCCACAACAAAACACATTCCATGCCATGTTCTACCCACTCAACCTTTATGCAATTACCACATTCCACCACAGATAACCATGCCAACACACAGCCACCAAAACCCATGCCAATACCAATCACTTGGCATGTTATACCATGTATTTTATGGTATTTAAAACCAAACATGCCCCCCAACCTCCCAAATGTGGGATACAATTTTTTTTTTGACCACCAAAAGTGGTGGAAGGGGGATTTTAACCTTGTTATTTGTGATAAAAAGATAAGCTCTCAACTGATAGGGATGTTGGTGAAAGCCTTATATAAAGGGTTCAAGTTTGTATTATAAGGTAAGGTTTTGGACGTGAATAGTTATTGTAAGGCATGTATGAAAGTGATGAAGAGACTTAGAAAATTTTAAAAAGCTCGAACAACATAGTTTTTTTTTCAAGAGTATCCCTAAGATAGGAATAAGCTCAAATAGATGATTTTGGTGAACCAAAAATATTTGTAAAGATATTTTGAAATATTTTAATAGGAGAAATCCCCCCATTAGAGTGGATCTAGAGACGTAGGCTTTATAGCCAAACTTCATTATCAAATCAAGTGTGGTATTTTTGTCAAAATCATCTCTTTATTTATTGCGCTCTTAAAATACAGTGTATTTTGGATATTGTAAAGCTGATTTTAATTTTGTAATCATTTAAAATGTTGATTTTTATTAAATCATTATATTATTACTTTGATCTATTTCAAGTGTGTTTTTGCAAATATGACACTTTTTTGTTTGAGATTATAGATCAATTATTAATTTCTATGGTGAGTGAAGTAGTTGGATTTGAAGCTATCAAATAATTATAAGATATTGATCCATATTTTGGCAAGGTAATTGAGTATTGAAGGAATCTATTAAGTGGGAAATAGGCTATTCATGATGAGTATATTATATAAGAAAGTTATCTCTTGAAAGGGAAACAATTTTTCATTCCAGTTGGGTCTCTACAAGATAATATAATAAGAGAATTACATAGTGGTGGTTTGGCTAGACATTTTATTAAGATGAAGACAATAACTTTGGTGTAAGAAAAGTATTTTTGGTTGAATATGAATATAGATGTGACAAGGTATGTTTTAAGATGGATAATATGTCAGGTTGCTAAAGGACATGCATAAAATACTAGACTATACATGCCATTTTTTGTTCCAAGAGGGCCATGGATAGATTTGAGTATGGATTTTGTGTTGGGATTGACAAACACACAAAGAAGTAATGAGTCATTTTTTGTTATAGTAGATAGATTTTTTTAAATGGTTCATTTCATTGCATGTAATAAAACTAATGATTCCACTAGAGTTGAAAAATTATTTTTTAAAGATATTATGAGATTACATGGTGTTGAAAAAATTATTACTTCAGATAGGGATATGAAATTTATAAGTCATTTTTAGAAGACTTTATGGAAGAAGATGGGTATTAAACTATAATTTATTAGTGCATATCACCCATAAAAATATGAATAGATAGAAGTTATGAATAGGAGCTTGGGAATTTTATTGAGATGCATAGTGGGAGAAAAGCTCAAGCAATGGGACTTAGCTTTACCATAGGTTGAGTTTGCATATAACAGTTTAGTGAATAGATCAACAATAAATTCACCATTTCAAATTATCTATGGGATAAATAATATGGTTATTCTAGATGTTGTACAAATTCCAATTACAAATCAAATTAGTGATGATGTTGAAGCATTTATAGAGTATATGTAACAATGGCAAGAAAGAGTAAGAAAAAAGTTGTAAGAAAGTAATGCGAAATATAAAGCAGTATTAGATGTTAGAATAAGATCCAAGGTATTTTAATAAGGAGAGTTGGTAGTGGTTTACTTAAGGAAAAAAATATTTTCAAAATTCATGTAAAACAAGTTGAAGTACAATAAAATTGGACCATGTAGAATTGTGATGCAAATCAATGATAATGCTTATGAGGTGAGTTTACCACAAAATTTTGATATATCTCAAATATTTAATGTTTCATATTTATATATATTCTATAGATAATATGGTGAATATGAAGAAGATGAAGAAGTAAATTGCAAGCAGTAGGTTCCAAAGAAGAAGGAAAAGATGGTGTAGGTTTTGGATATGAAGACAGTGAGCATAACGTAAGGGAGTTATAACAGGTATTTGGTGTAGTGGGAAGGATTGTAGAAAGAAGGTAACACTTGGATTATATAATGGGATCTGAAGAATATTGATAAAGATAAATAGTAGTAGTATAATCAGGCCAACTCATAGGAGCTGAGTTATTTCTAACTAGAGGAGAATGATATAAAAAAAATACGTCGATCTTATGGAGGCCATAAATTTTGACCAATAGCTTCATTGAGCTATTTCACATTCTAAAATGACCATATCAAAAAATTTGATGCTGTCTTAAGCTGCTCTATCTTCTTAGAGTTAATTTTGATATAGTTGGGAGTCATGCATGATCATCTAATGGTCCAAAATTAATGTTTAATGATTTTTTCAAGAATTTTCTATTTTTATAAATTGTCTATTTTAATAACCAAATGTCAACATCCATTGAATTTAATCCCATATGATAAATATAGTGTTTAGTGTATTTTAAGAGATTTTTACAGCTACGTGTACTTTTATGTGAAACTTACTATAAATAGTGGCTGCTAAAAATAGACTTTTTTTTTTAGATTTTAGTTTTTTTGAACTTTTACATGTGAACTCTAAATTTTGAGTTGAGGCTTATTTGTTCATTTTTGGGGTTTATAATTATTTCAATTCATTTAATATGAATCAATTCTGAGTATTGTTTCAAGATCTTGGCCTATTGGTAATTTATTTGTCTTGATAGTTTTTCAAGTTCATTAAGTATCAAGGTTATACCATAGTGGTAATAATTATTTATAATTTCATGATTGATATTTGAATTTATTACTTCATCCACTTCTAAGATTCACGTCCCTCTACATGTCACAATCATACCACATTAAAATAATGAAGTTTGGTTTTTTTGGTTGCTTTGTGTCCTAGATATTTAATGTGGGTGCATTGGATTATAAATGCCAACCTTAGATTATTGTTATTTTTAATGTTTTTTTAATATCATGGTGGTCATGTGGACTAATTATGTGTAATGTTTATCCCCTCTTGACCAATCCTTTCCTCTCATATTTTTTTACCTTCATGGACAGACAAGGATGTCATGAGTGCTAATTTGATTGCAATAGGGTTTCCTGTCTGATGAGTGGATTGAATTCACATTATATTGTTTTTAATGTATATACAAGACATTGAGGTATCATAGTCTACCTTCTAGATTATGTTCATCCATGCTACAAATATATTAACATCTAAAGAAATTAAATTAGGCTTAATAAACAACATAAACGCTAGACCCAAACCCCTGACTCGATGAACCTTTGGAAAATTCACATACAAGGTTTAATAACATGTGACATATATCAATACAATGAAAAATCATATCTTTGATTCTAGTTAACCTCATGAGGTTACCTTCTCTATCTTGTATCTTATGTTCATCCATGCTATAAAAAAGTTAACATCTACTAGTGGCATATTGTATAACAAAACTTGGATTCACATTAGTGGTTGTATTTAATAAGAGATCAAATTAAAGTTAATCACAAATTAGATGTCAACAAGAGATATATTCAAATGAATTTTTGTTATTATTTATTATAAATAAAAACATGTTTTTAAAATAGTATCAGGATTATACCATAGTGCGAATAATTATTTATAATTTCATGGTTGATCTTTTAATTTATTACTTCAGCCACATCTAAGATTCACATCCCTCTACATGTCACAATCATACCACATTGAAATAATGAAGTTCAATTTTTTTTGGTTGCTTTGTGTCCTTGATATTTAATGTGAGTGCATTGGGTTATAAATTCCAACCTTAGATTATTATCATATTTAATTTTTGTTTCTATCAAAAATTAATTATAATTTTGGAATTATATTTTTCATTAATTTGACAACTAAAAAGCATTTTTTTGAAAATTATGTCAAGAATAGGGGGTCATGATGATAAATGATTAAATGTTACTATGATATACCCAAAAATTTGTACTAACAATAACTTGTTTTCCATTTGACAAAATGATTTTAGTCTCTAATTGATTTTTATCAGGATCTCCAAAGTTCTTTTTTTGGTCTTCTCTACAACATTATGCACAATTGTCATATTTAATGATTTAGACATCTCTTTATAATGTGTTTAATCCAAAATATCAATTGGATATAAGTTTTTTGAATAATGGAATGGAAATATTTATTTTGAAGACAAAGATGGATCTATTGAAGATATTAACTAATTAAAATTTTCAACTTTTTGTTTAGTGTTTTAAATATTCAACAAGATATTTCAGAATACTAGTTGGCTTGGATCAAAATCACTTTTGATATAAAACAAATGTGCATAATTGTAGATACCCAAATTTGGTAGAAACCCATCATTGATGTTCTTTATTACGAATTTGCACATATAAACTATTAATGATGAATAAAGTATCTATTAACACATTAATTTGGGTATTCTCTATTTAGTTTATATGTTTGCCCACTTTTTATTCATCTTTCCAATTTGTCACGGGGATCCCCAATCTTGGAATTTTATTTTTCTAGACAAGTTCATTGTTTAAGAACATGTCTGAGCCCGTAGACCTATATATGAAGTGTTGATTTATTCAGGCATAACTTTTAGATTTATTTTAGGTTATGTTTCATTCAGGTCATGCTTTTTATCCATTGGATCTTTTTTTCTCATATTTTCCCTAAAAATAGGTCTCCTAATTAAAGATTCCCTAAACATAATATATGTTTGATTTTTAGGAAGAATAAATATACCCATGTTAGCTATTACAACCTTGAATAACTATGTATTCTAGATTAAAAATTGATTTACCCTATAATGAACTTGATTTTTATTAACACAAAAAAAACACCAATATGCAAAGCTTCTAAAATAATAACCTATATTTATTTATATTGAATGATTCAAATAATTACAATTCATGCATAAATAAGCCTCAACACAAAATTAGAGTTGACATGCACAATTTAGAACTCCTAAAAATAATAAAACCTAACATATTATTTTTATCCGTTGTAATTTTTAGTGATTTTCACATGCAAGTGTGTGCATCTCTAAAAATATCCAAAAATAAACTAAATACTAAATTTAACTTATTAGATGAATATCAACTAAATTTCAAGTCTGATTACAAAAATTTACAATCTTTAAATTTAGAAAAATACTAAAAATAATATTAAACTACAATTTTTAACACTTAGATACTCATGTATGGCCTCTAAAATATATCAAAAATATCAATAACTTTTTGATATGATTGC